>ML245410.1:0-169274 GCA_005239495.1 Nicotiana undulata
CTTTAACCAATCTCACTTAGGCAATTAACTTTGTCGAATAAACTCAACTCGAACGAGTATTCAGTAGGTAGGAAACCCCTAAGTAATATCACCAACATAGAAAATTACCCAATTAATCCTAAGTAGCACTTAAGGAAGGGGGATCACGTAATCACATTTACGACTCACGGGCATGCTTGACACCAAGGTATAGATATTTCAATTACTGCTAAACAATTATGGGGCGAGATCATACTAATCTTAATCAAATAAGCAGACTATGAAGAAAAATTATAGCGTAATGGTAAGAAAATCAAGGTCTACAAATAAGAAGCAAGGAAACACCAAGCAATCAACTTCTAATTTAACAAGGAGAGACGAAGCTAGAAATCAAGGATCGAGATATAACAATTTGCAGTTCATACGCGGAGAATATAAGGACCTAAAATCCTAGAAGGGCAATCTAATTTCACATAAGTCCGAGTACGCACTCGTCACCTCGCATACACGGACTGCAATNNGTTACTAATTTATAAAAATCGACCCAAACGTCGACCCCTAGACCCGCACCTCGGAACCCGACAAATTTCACAAATTCCGTTTACCCATTCCGATACGAGTTCAACCATACCAAATTTATCCAAATCCGATATCATTTGGTCATTCAAATCATGAATTTTCAATTTAGAAATTTTCTTTCAAAAACCCAAGTTTCTTCAACCCAAAACACAAATTAAATGATAAAAATAAGAACTAATTCATGCAATATATTAAATTCCAGTGTAAGAACACTTACCCATAAGAATTGTGTGAAAAACCTTCAAAGAATCGCCCAAAACCGAGTTCTAGAAGTCAAAATATGTTTAAAATGGTGAAACCCCCAATTCTCCAATCAAAACATGGATTAATTCAAAAAATGAAATTCTTTAATCATATTAAAATGCAAAAATAATACTTAGATACTGACCCCGATGAAAAGACGAGAAGAACGTCATGAAAATCACCTTAATCGGAGCTCTAAAACTCAAGATATGCTCAAAATACTAAAATGACGCGGTCTGGTTTTCTATACCAAAATAACACTTTCGAGTTTCCAGCTGTAAATATCCGCACCTGCGGCTCCGCGGGTGCGGACCCACTTTCGCACCTGCGGAACACCAGCACCAGCTCTCTTCTCCGATACTAAAATGAGCATAACTTTCTCATACGATGTCTAAATTCGACGATTCTTTTTGCTATAGCTCCGTAATTACGATACGGATCTAATGCTTCAATCAAAACAGAAATTGGAGCTCATTTGCTCAATGTGGTACCAATTATGCTTGAAGTAACGACGCCGAAACATCAAAAACGAGCGCAACACAACCCATACCTATCCGAAACTCACCCGAGCACCTCGAGACCTCAACCAACAATTCCCACAAGTCATATATCACTACCCGAACTTAGTCAAACCTTCGGAAAACCCAAAACAACACCAAAACACCGAATCAACCTCGGATTCAAGCCTAAGAACTCTAAACTCCCAAAATACGCCAATGATGCCAAAACTTACCAAACCACGTCCGAATGACCTGGAATTTTGCACACACGTCACAAATGACACTACGAACTTATTCCAACTTCCGAAATTCCATTCCGAGCCCGATATCAAAATTTCACTTATTGGCCGAAATCGCCGAAATTCTAACTTTCGCCAAATTACCTCCAATCACTCTACGGACCTCCAAACCCAATTCCGGACGCGCGCCTAAGTCCAAAATCATCACACGAAGCCGTTGAAATTAACCAAAACTCATTCTGAGGCCATTTACACAAAAGTCAAACCTCCGGTCAACTTTCATCAGTTAAGCTTCCAAAACTAAAATATTTCTCCCAATTCGACTCCGAATTATCTTGTAACTGATTCTAACCACGCACACAGGTCGATATACACAATGTGAGGCTGCTTATGACCTTATACCACCGTGCGAAGCTTAAATTCTCAAAACGATCGGCCGGGTCGTTACATTAATTCTACTCCTTTTCTTTCTTTTAGATTTTAACCTTATATTTTGTACCTTCATTTAGACCCTACTAATTTGAATTTGTACCGAAAAATTCTATTCTAGGGATAAAATATTTTCCATCAAAAAAATTTTCATTCTCAAAACTCAACGCGAGACTAATTTTAAGAATAAAAGGATACTTAATTATCATCCAATACAACTTTTGGTGGTATTTCACTCTCAATTTCTAGCTAGTATCTGATTTATAGTTTGAAACATTTTTCTTTTCGATGTAAACATGTATTTTAATTTAGCAACCTCAGTACCAAGAGGATGAAGAAATTGATTAATGTGCTCTTATTCTTCTAAATTCTTTTTCTTTAGTAAAATTCAAATTTTAGTAAATTTTAATTTTTCGTGGGTCATTACCATCTTGTTTTTAGTTTCGAAAAAGGGTTCAAAATGCCCTTAAAATTTGGAAAAGGTTTAAAATTACCCTTCATCCACCTATTGGCTAAAAATATCTCTCCATCCACTTTTTTGGTCCACTTATGCCATTTGACCGTTAGGTCAATGATTAATTAAAAATAATTATTATTCTTTTTGTAAAACTTAAAAAAAATATTTTGCAAAATATTTTCATTTTTTAAACTAATGCACCAATAGTCCTCCACTAATTTAGTAAAGTCTTTTTCTTCTTCTTTTCTCAATTTTTACAAAAAATATTTTTTTTTCCATTTTTTTTAAACCATTTTTTTGTAAAAACTGAAGAAAAAATGTTTTTAATAAAATATTTACATTTTTAAAAAAATATTTTTTTTTCATTTTTTTTAAAAACGAAAATATTTTTTCTTAAAAAAAAATGAAAAAACAAAAACAAAACGAAATGCTTTAAACAAAACTGGAACAAAAATGAAAAAGAAAATATTTTTCAAAATCGAAATAATTTGTTGAAAATATTTTTTTCAGTTTTTAAAAAATGAAAATATTTAAAAACATTTTTTCTGTTTTTATAAAAATAAATTCAGTTTTTACAAAAAAAATGCTTTAAAAATACTGGAAAAAAATGTTTTTTTTGTAAAAACTGAAAAAAAGAAAAAAGAAGAAGACTTTACTAAATTAGTGGATTATTGGTGCATTAGTTTAACAAAACGAAAATATTTTGCAAAATATTTTTTTTAAGTTTTACAAAAAGAATAATAATTATTTTTAATTAAGCATTGACCTAACGGTCAAAAGGCATAAGTGGACGAAAAAAATGGATGATATTTTTAAACCTTTTTCAATAGTTTAAGGATATTTTGAACCTTTTTCTGTTTTAGTTTTATGACCCAATTCTGTTTTTATATATGGGAGATTTACTTTTACACATAATCAATTTATCTTTTATACATAAGAGATCTAAAATAATCTTTTTCATTTTAGTGCGTAATATAAGATTACGACCAAAAAGAAGTTTTTACGAGAAAACACAAACGACACGACGTAACAGGAAAGCACTCGGATCGGATCCAACTTTCTCAACTCTAATCACCGCATAATATTTCCGATCTAAAATACTACAATCGTCTGTCCTTATCTTCCACGCCAATAAAACTTCAGTCTTTGCTGTTTCCTTTCGTCACCGTGTTTTCTGCTCTTCGAAAATAATTTTTGGTAACATGAGCAGATAAATGATAATTTACCGAAATTTATAATTTGCTGATATTTAATTTCTAAAATATGATCGGTATTATTATTAAGAACATCTTTAAAATACATCAGCGATCATCTATACTTTTTAATGCCATCATAAGTGAAATAAATAGGATTATACACTTTCATATCTAGAGCATTATCTGATCGAGTAGGCAACATCAATTTACTAACAGAGCTTTCACTAGTACCTTATCAAAACCCTTTTATTTACTATTTTCTGAGCACGCGCGTTGCGCCTGTACTCCAATATTAATGAATATAAAACTTTTAAAATATTACATAAATATCATCAAAAAGTTATGTTTGAGTTAAAAAAGTTAAAGAAATCGCGCCATGATTTTGTATACGGTTGAAAACGGGCTCATCTATTGCATGACAGATCGGGACTGAAACGTGATGGATTGAAGATCGACCCTGATTTTATCGAACGAAGGTACGAGTTTAGAACATACGTCTTCAAGATCATCGAGTCAGTGACTCCGGAACTGACCACGACTCCGAATGAGCTCGAGGAAACATTATCGGACCAAATAACGGAAGGCCGAAATATCTGTAACCGGTCGGATATCACGGCGGGAATCTCGGCATGTGTATCAATGAGAATCCGATTAATTAGCAAATCCATAAGCTTTTTTACCTTATATAGAATTGTACTTAAAGTAGGACTCCCTTGCTATATAAAGGGGGTCTGATTATTTGTATAGGGCATTGTAACATTCATTCGGAAGCAACATACTGTTCTTTTCTCATTATAAGCTCAATTTCAATTATGTCTTGATATCGTGATCGAAGTACATATTGTTCAAGGGGAACCCTTCTCCCATGGTTGTTACTATCTAATTCGTATGGTTTAAACTTACGTTGTCATTCGTTATTTTCAATTATATTTTAACTTATCGCCTTGTGTCAATTTAATTCACGTATCATTAAAACCACATATAAATTCAATTGTTATCCGATTTTCAGGGTAAACAGTTTGGCGTCCAAAATGGGGCTAAGGATAATAGTGGTTATTTGATACAAATTTCCATAGCACACACTATTTTACACTTGTTCTTTGGAGTGTCTCTGATTTCAAGATAAAAATGTCGAACTCTCAATCAACACCCCTACACGTTCACAATGATTTCGGCCACCACGGTGAAAACGATAACGTAGCAACCGAGAACGACGTGTTGCGGTCAATCTCGATGGAGTCCCAGCTACAGATCCAATCGACGTCAGCTCACATGTGGCCATCAACCAAATTTGCCCACCGATCCTATAGACAACGTCCGTAGGGATGTTCGATCGGTCGCTAAAAGAACACATGGCGGCGAAGATGGTGGAATCAACTTGCGGGTGATCTTCGAAATATTAAAGGCTCAACAGGCAGCGATAGCCCAACTCCAGTACCACAGTCGCCCACCAAGTAGGATTGAGCCCGAACCATCCCTAGAAGTTGTTCACAGAGTTGAATCTGCCTCAAGGAGATCGAATGAGAAATAATTAGGGACCAATCCGGTAATCATGAAAATGCTCGAGGAACTGACAAAACGGATTGAGTCGGGAGAGAAGAAGATTGAGGCAAACGACAAGAAGGTGGAAACCTACGATTCCAAGGTCGATCAAATCTCGGGAAAGCCACCGATATTGAAAGGCTTGGACTCTAAAAAGTTCGTGCAGAAACCTTTTCCCCCGAGCGCGGCTCCCAACCCGATCCCTAAGAAGTTCCACATGCCCGAGATTCCTAAATACAATGGAACAACCGACCAGAACGAGCATGTTACCTCTTACATATATGCCATCAAAGGGAGAGATTTGGAGGATGATGAAATCGAATCTGTCTTGCTTAAGAAATTCTGAGAGATCCTGTCGAAGGGAGTTATGATATGGTATTAAATTTACCACCTAATTCTATTAACTCATTTGTTATGCTTGCAGGCTCTTTCATGAAGGCACACGTCAGGGCTATAAAGGTCGATACCAGGAAGTCAGGCCTTTTCAAAGTAAGGCAGAAGGACAATGAAATGCTCAGAAGTTCGCATCCCAATTCCACATGGAGCGGATGGACTTACCGCCGGTCGTTGATGATTGGGTCGTTCAAGCTTAACCGAAGGACTCAATGTTCGAAGCTCGGTGGCTTCACAGCAGTTGAAGATGAATCTGATAGAGTACCCACCTGTTACTTGGGCTGATGTGCATAACCAGTATCAATCAAAGATCAGGGTCAAAGACGATCAACTTGGGGCTCCTTCCGAGTCCGTTTATCCTGTCAGACCAGTTGAAAAAATCAAGAGAGATATTAACCGCGAACCGAGGTCAAACAGAGATCTTACCATCCATATAATAGAGATATGAGAAGTAGTGGGTCCGGGCGAAGTTCTATGCAAAATCGTCAAGGTCAGAGCG
Source organism: Nicotiana undulata (assembly GCA_005239495.1). Lineage (NCBI taxonomy): Eukaryota > Viridiplantae > Streptophyta > Magnoliopsida > Solanales > Solanaceae > Nicotiana > Nicotiana undulata. Next base: position 6,057 of record ML245410.1, read on the forward strand.
CTCGAGAACTTTTGAGCACGAACAGTTTTGACAGGAGTATCGGACCTAAAGAAGCACCAAGGTTATCGTAGTACAACTTTAATGTTGATGCGGTTACCGTCGTATGGGCTATCAGATGCATCAAAGTTACCAAATGGCCTCGACCTTTACAATCTGATCCAGCGCAAAGGGATCCTAACTAGATGTGCAAATACCATGGAACTCATGGCCACAGGACATAAGATGGCCGGCAGTTGAGAGAGGAAGTATCCTAGTTGTCAAACAACGGACACTTTCGAGAATTTCTGAGCGATCGAGCTAAGAATCATTTCAGAAACAGGGATTCTAACAAACAGACCGAACAAGAAGAACCTCAACACGTCATTAACATGATTATCGGTGGAGTCGATGTCCTTCAAAGGACAATATTGAAGCGCACCAAAGTATCCATCACAAGGGAAAAACGGACTCAAGATTACATGCCGGAAGGAACCTTCTCTTTCAGCGATGAGGACGTAGAGAGGATCATGAAACCTCACAACGATACTCTGGTAATATCTGTACTCATAAATAAATCTTGAGTTAAGTGTGGGTTAATTGATCTAGGTAGCTCAGCCAACATCATCCGGTCGAGAGTCGTAGAACAACTCGGTCTACATGATCAAATCATGCTCGCAGTCCGAGTTTTGAAGGGATTCAACATGGAATGTGAAACCACTAAGGGGGAAATAATATTACTAGTCAATGCCGTCGGGACCATCCAAGAGGCCAAGTTTTATGTGATAGAAAGTGACACGAGGTACAACGCCCTGTTCGGGAGTCCATGGATCCCCAACACAAGGGCAATGCCCTCGACTCTTCACCAAGTGTTAAAATTCCCAATGCTTGGAGGGATTAATACAATCCACGGAGAACAACCGGCCGCAAAAGTTATGTCTGCAGTGGATGAAGTGATTGTGATATCAACGATCGCAACGTTAAAGTAACCAAGTACGGGGGCAAAGCAAGAGGCTAAATAGCAATCACCAATACCATCCACGAACCAACCGGATAAGCAGGGGATTGGCGAAGACGATGATTACGAGTTTCCCCTTCTTTTATAGTCCCCGAATACTCCGACACTACTAAATCAACGGCTGAAGAGCTGGAACATGTCATATTGATCGATCACCTACTCGATCAGAAGGTATACCTAGGCACGGGGTTAACTCTGGAGCTTAGGAAAAAACTCATTCAATTTCTTATAGCTAACATAGATTGTTTCGCTAGGTCCCACCTTGATATGACAGAGATCCCACAGACGGACGGTCAAGCGGAGCGGACTATTCAGACGCTTGAAGATATGCTACGATCTTGTGTATTAGATTTCAAGGTTAGCTGGGATGCTCACTTGTCGCTTATAGAGTTTGCTTACAATAACAGTTTCCATGCTAGTATTCAGATGGCCCTATTTGAGGCATTGTACGAAAGGAGGTGTAGGTCTCTGATTGGATGGTTTGAGGTAAGTGAGGCAGAATTGTTAGGACCGGATCTTGTGCACCAAGCTATGGAAAAAGTTAGAGTCATTCGGGAGAGGATGAAAACTGCTCAGAGTCGCCATAAATCCTATGCGGACGTTTGTCGTAGAGATTTGGAGTTTCAAGTAGATGATTGGGTATTCTTGAAGGTGTCTCCCATGAAGAGGGTGGTGCGGTTTGGGAAGAAAGGGAAATTGAGCCCGAGATATGTCGGGCCATATCGAATCGCTCAAAGGATAGGTCAAGTAGCGTATAGGCTGGAATTGCCCCCTGGAATGTCATTAGTGCATCCAATGTTTCATGTGTCCATGTTAAAGAAGGTAATTGGAGATCCAGCTGCCATCGTGCCAGTTGAGACCATTGAAATTAATGAAGAATTGTCATATGAAGAGGTTCCGGTTGCTATTCTTGATAGGCAAGTCCGTAGATTGTGAAACAAAGAAATTGCTTCTGTTAAAGTGTTATGGCAAAGTCAGCAAGTCTAGGAAGCCACACGGGAAGCGGAAAGTGAAATGAAAGAAAAATATCCCTATTTGTTTGAGCAAGTCTAGTAGTGATCGTGAGAGCTTCCATCTCTAAGCAATTATATGTTGTGACAATTTTTGTGCAAAAAGCACCCCATTTCCCCCCTAATTGCCCTACTTTTGTAACATCTCAAGTTATGCCATATTTGTGTATGTTGTGATTATTTGGGTAATGTGTAACTCCTTGGAGTAAGCTAAATTATGTGCAATTCATGTGACAGTTAAATGATATGCAAGTTGTGGTATTAACTGAATTATGTGCAAGTTGTTGGAGTAATTGAAAATGTGTGAAATTGGTTAACAATGTCTTTCGGGGGCTCTCTGACAGGTAGATAGGCTTAATTACAAAGGAAACTCTGGCGAAATTTCTAGAAAAATATCGGAGTTAGTGAAAATTGGGGGTTAGCATATTGTGTTGTCCAAAATGATTCCCCCGATCCTCATTCGAGGACGAATGATTTTAAGTGGGGGAGGATGTAAAGACCCGTAAAATTTCATGTCTAAAATAATGCCCCAATAGGTCCCCATGTTGTATAATTGTAGAAGTTCTTAAAAATGGACCCTTTTTGAAGTAAAAAGTACCCCGGGACTTAAAACATAAAAATTTCTAGAATTGCGTTGTTATGCGACGCACTATGCGATCGCAGATTAGGTATGCAGACCGCATAGTGGTCGCATACCTGGACAGCCTTCTGTCCAATTTGAGGACAACTATGCGGCCCAATATGCGATCGCATTTTGGGAATGCTGACCGCATAGCTGTTGCATCCTTGCACCTCCATTTTCGAGAAGGAGGTTATGCGACGCATTATGAGATCGCATAACATGTATGCGGACCGCATAATGGTCGCATACCATGGCAGTCTGATTCCCCTTTTTGGCCCATTTGAGGGCCAACTATGCGACAGGAATGCGGACCGCATAGCAGGAATGCGATCGCATTCCTGACCGTATCTCCTGCTTCGGGGCCCTTTTAATTTCTAATTTTCACCCGACCCCCAGTTTAATAAAACACCCCTCCCCTTCATTTTTAACATGCATATGAACAAAATAGAGAGAAGTGAGAGTGGGTTCTAGAGAGAGAAGTCCCCATCTTCCCCAAATTGATTCTTCAAACATCACTCAGGCCCGGAAATTATCGAGTAATCTTCATCTTCTTCACTATAAGAGGTAAGTACCCACCCCATTTCCTTTTAATTCTCAGGATTTAGCTAAAAAAGGGTAGAACACATGAGTTAATTGTGAAAATAAGATATAAGACTTGCATGCATGTGAATAATCTTCCATAACCTAGTGAAGGGAAGCTAGTTAAAGTAATCTTTCACTAAAAAGGGTTTAGTTAAGATAAGGGACTACATGGTGTTTGATAAAATGCTCAAATGAATTCAAGATTCCTAATTCTAAGTGAAATATGTCACATTGTGGACTAGATTGACAGTGCTAGGCGGTTCGGTGAATTGTGATAGATATTAAAGGGGAATTTCGACTCGAGGTATGTATGGCAAACTTTAATCTTTGTAGAGTCACCTTGTTGGTGTCTGAACACACGGTATGAATTTCTTGCTTGAGCCTATATAAATTGATTGTCCGGCCGTGTTGAGATGTAAGGTTTCATTCTCTGATTTTTCTTAGTCGATTATCATGCTAATTGAGATTATGAAGGGTGAATTCTCTGTGCTTATCCTATCATGTGCAAGGCTCGTTAAACGTTCGAACATGTCGATATGGGTGCATGTGCTACTAAATTAAAGAATGTTAACGTACCCTAATGTGGGAATGTATATAATTGAAAAAAGGTCGTGTGTGGCAAATGATGAAAAGGAATTGTGGATTGATGTAATTGAGTTAAATAATTATGGCAACACCATGTATGAATCATTGTGCCTTGATTTCACATAGTTGTTAGTTGATATGAACTTATGTTCTTGATGACAGAAATCCCTGTGATTTAAATTGTTGGTTGTTGTTGCTATCAAATGTGATTGTACGGTGGGATCGGGTTGCACGCCGCAACACGAAGTAATAAGGGTGGAGAGGTAATAAGGGTGAAATGTCATTGTATGGTGGAATCGGGTTGCACGCCGCAGCACGGAGTAATAATGGTGGAGAGGTAATAAGGGTGAAAGGTGAACAGATGAACTATTGAAATGAGTAACTGTGAAATCTTCATTTGTGATTTTCTGTATACTTGTGTGATACATGTGTGGTTACCCTGACTATCTTCCAATTGTGTATTATTTGATTTTACTTAGATTAAACTTTGTTCATACATACTAGTACTATTCAACAGTACTAACATCCCTTTTGCCGGGGGTGCTACATCTTTTATATGGATGTAGGTGGTTCCATAGCAGGTAGCTCAGCCCGCCGTTAGTGGTGCCTCCTCTTCATCTCTTCAGTGGTTCTGGTGAGCCCCATTTCCTCTCGGGGCCGTGTGTGGACTATATCTTTCTCTTTTGCTTATGTTATAAAAGGTATAGTCGGGGCCTTGTTACCGGCAAGTCTATGTAAACTCCTTGTACTCTTAGAGGCTCCGTAGACATGATGTGGGTTGTATATATGTATATTTTGGGTGATAGTTGTATTCACTCGTGATTGTGGGGCGTATCGGAAATATTGTATGTAACTTGTATGTTTTGGATTATCAATTGTGGAAAGTTAAAAGAGGAAAGTGAAATTATGTAGTAAATTGTACTTTGAATCTAAATTGGCTACTTCATACGGAACAATGTATATTATGAACACGGGGTAATGCGTTGGGTAGGAAAGACAATCCAGGTCCGCTTGACTGGGTTCATCCGGTTAGGCGCCGGTCTCGTCCCTCGGTTTTGGGGTGTGACAACCATCCTCAAAGCCGAAAGACACAATGCTGGCCTGAGAATCCCTCAAACTTGCATATCATTATTCAAAGGCGTCATGGTTCGGAGGCACCATTTTCATGGCCCGAGAACATCATTTCATGGCATGCGAATCCCTTACCGCACAATTCATGGCCCAGGGCATCATGGTCTAAGGACGTCATCATCGACCGTCCAAAGACAATTCTCATGGTCTGAAGGGAATTTGCATCATGTTTAAATCTACGCAAAGATATATGCTTGCAGTGCATCTTTTATTTGCAAGTAACCCGATGAGCAACCGTTACCCCAGCAAAAACAGTCCCGCTCCACTTCTTTCATACTAGTTCAAACCTGACCACTCACCGTAATCAGTTCACCTATTCCAAAACCTTATGTTCGTTCTTGTGATAACTTCATCGGTATATTCCGCCAGTGAATCCAGAATTACACACGACCTGATTCCTGTAAAACCAGGGATATGTAGGTAGCTCAAAAATCGAAGTGCGGCATATGTCTCTCAAATCACCCTACTCGGTCAAAATTGACCATCATATCTTTACCCGATAACTCTTTCATCCTTTACGGGTAAAGAGGGGAAGCTGTTGATACTCACTTTTTCCCTTTATTATTTTCAAAATGCATATCTATCTTCAAAATAGTACATGAGCATCAATTAATATTTTTTCATAATTTCTGCATTTTTATTTTTCTAAGGATTTTTATTAATTTATACCAGTATTTTATTTATATAAATAATTACTAAATGCATCACAAATGATTTTATAATAATTTTATGGCTTAATTTTACCGTTTATATTTATACCAAAGCTTTAATTATTTCATGAATAGCCACATTTACATTTTTTGGGCTATAATTATAATAACTTTGCAATAATAGCCCATGTGTGCATAATTACCTTATTTCACCAATAAATAGCTTTTTATATTTTTATAATATTAAGTAATTATTTTAAATTATTTTTATGCATGAAAATTATTTTTTATAATTCATTAATTATTATTTTTTAAAATTATTTATCAAGTTAATTGGGTATTTAACAAATAGCCCTTTTAATTTTTGTTTAATTTCGGACTTAGCCCAAATCCTACCCTTAGCCCAATTAAAAATACCCAAGCCCAAATCTTCATCTAACCCGCCCCAAAAAAGGCTGGCCATTGATCTCAGAGATCAACGGTCCAGGATATAGTTACCATTTTTAATTAAGCCAACCCCCCAAACCCTATCCCCACTTTTCATTTACGTCGTCTTCATTTTCCCTGACCTCCCCTCTTCTCTCCAAACACTCCCCCTAACCCTAGCCGCAGTCACCAAAAAGCCCTCGTTCCAAGTGGTTTCTCTGTAATTTCCAGCCCCTACCGGCCTCTCACCTCTTCTAGTTGTTCGATTATGTTGATTTATGAAGGCATCTCGAAGAGATTCAACTCATATTTTGTTCAATACCTTTTCATAATCCTACCTATGGCCATCTCCGTTTGTGAGTACTATTATCTTCATGTTTATGACTCGAATCTATGGTTATAAACCAGATTTTCTTGCATCTCCGTCATTTATTTTAAAAACCCTAATCTCTTTTACTTGGGTCTGTGCAGACCCTTGTAGATCTGAGACGTCTTTAAGTTTTAGTTGGTATTTCCTTTATGACAGTAAGTATATCCTCGGTGATCGAGAAAATATACCTCGACACCTTTTCACCCCATCCCGGAACGGGTGAAGGTTTCTCAACCTTGAAGTCGGTGGCCACAGAGCACCCGACATGAATAAACGCGTCAAGGGGAGGTTCCGCCGCAGGCCGACCGGGAAGAAGAAGAAGCGTTTTCTTTTTGAGGGATTGTTTTAGAAGTTTTCACCATTTTTTTTGATAAAAATGAAGAATAATGAGTTAAAAGAGTATGCTTAATAATTCGGACAAAAGGGTAATCCTTACAAAGATCTCAAGAATTTTGGGTATAAGTACTAGAAAATGCAAAGGTTCTTTAAGAACAAGAGTAGGAAAAGATTGGATGTAAAGTTTGAGTGAATGAAGGAGGAGGTATTTGTAGTTCTCAAATGACGGTTCAAAACCTGTAGTGGCCGACCAGCAACTGACAAACATTTAATGCCAGGGTTCGAGGTTAGAACATACGTCTTCATGATCATCGAGTCCGTGACTCCGGAGCCGGCCCTGACTCCGAATGAGCTCGCGAAAATATTATAGAACCAAGTAACGGAAGGCCGAAATATCTGTAACGGAAGGCGGGAATCTCGGCACGTATCAATGAGAAACCGATTCATTAGCAAATCATGAGATTTTTTTACCTTATATAGAATTGTACTTATAGTAAGACTCCCCTACTATATAAAAGGGTCTGATTATTTGTAAAGGGCATTGTAACATTCACTCAGAAGCAATATACTGTTATTTTCTCTTTAAAGCTCTATTTCAACTGTGTCTTGATACCGTGATCGAAGTACATACTGTTCAAAGGGAACCATCTCCGAAGGTTATTACTATTAATTCGTATGGTTTGGACTTACCTTATCATTCGTTGTTTTCAATTATAATTTAACTTATCGCCTTGTGTCAATTTAATCCACGTATTCTTAAAACCACATACAAATTCAATTGTTATCCAATTTTGAGGGTAAACAGATTTATTGGATATAAGTAGGAGTCTGTTAAAAAGTAAATATTTTAAGAATAATAAAAAAATAAATTAAAAAAACATATTTACCGAAACACCTAACAATTTTTGTAGATTAAACAATGGTATGAACCTTTGTTAAGTGCCAACATGTGTACTTATTTAGTTATTTAAAGGCTAGAGGTACTCCAGAAAAGAGTAGCTAGAGCACTAAGCACATAGAGACATATATCATAATCCTCTAAAAGGGAATGATATATCAAACATGCAAAGACAGACTACTTAATCAGATGTTACTAATAAAAATTATGATATACTCACAGTTATTCAGTTTTTATGGACCAACCAGCTTGTTGTAATCAGTATAACATAAGCTTATAGATGAATCCCATAGTATTTATTTCTTACTTTGCATTCATTATAACAATAAATGATAAAAAACTAACAAATAATTTTCAATTCTAGACAAGTTGGAATCAATTATATTAACCCATGCTTCAATTAATTACTATATAACAATACATGATCATGTTCTAAATTCGGGGAAAAGAATTATCCTTATTTTTTTCTAGTTGAGCTAATATTAAAATAATTAATTTTATACAATAATAATAAATATTTACCAATGTAAGGTATTTGCATATAATTGTGTATACAATAAATATCGGCTAGTTATAATATTTAAAAAATTACTAAATAACTTGGTATAACATAGTGCTAATATTATTTTGATAAATTTTTGTTGTGCATATAACTTGGTGAAATCACACCCACTTAAGAAAGGGCACCAAATGCCATCTGTCGTTACCGCAAAAGCAAACTCCATCTCATTTCCGTTGTGGCGTTTATCGTCTCCGTCAAGCTCCTTTTGCAAAAGCGTGTGTATAATGTCTTCATGAACACTTTCCGAAATCAAATACCTATAATTTGTATCATATTATATATATTGTACGTGTAAAGTGTAAACAATAATTTATTTCACTTCTTCCTCTATTCAATCTCACCAAAGCCCTAATTTTTCAATCCGATCTTGATTTATCTGAAATTCGGAAATTCTTATATATATATATATATATATATATAGCTTTGATATAAGGCTACTGCAGAATTAGGAGTTTGTGCCGGATATTAGGTGTACAGTGAGAATCGTGATCTACAGATCACCAAACACGGATTAATTTAGGGCTGTGATTTTACAGCTGAATCGTATAATAATCTGAGAATGGCCGCGACTACGGTGGCGACGGCGGCGGGGGCGGTGGTGTTGTTGTACTATGTGCTGAGTCGCCGATTAACAACGGCGAAGGAAGGAGAGGAGGAAGAAAGTGGAGATTACTCGAAAGCAGCAAGTAGATCTGTGAAGCGGAGACTATCACGAAGGCCAGCTCAAGCTCCGGCCACGTGGATCGAAACAATTTCAACGTTGTGTGAAACTCTTCGGTTTACATATTCGGAAACACTTGGGAAATGGCCTATCGGTGACTTGGCTTTTGGGATCAATTACCTTATCCGAAGACAGGTGAGCTTATCTTCTATACTTCTAAGCTCTTATTTGATGCTTTAGCGTTGGATTGATGATGAAATTGTGTACCAATATTGGAATGAAGTTGACGAATAGAGTGGAAGTGATATAGAGATTTATATATAGCTGACTTTGAGCTGGTTGGGATTGAGAATGTAGTTGATTGATTTATTAGTAAGTTTAAGCTCCTAAAGGCAGAATCCTGAATGGAAAAGTTCATTTACCAGTACTCGAATGAGATATGCCCGGATAGTGCCAAGTGGATATAGATGATTCAGTTAGTCTATCTCAATTAGTTTGGGAGTGAGGTATAGTTGATTGATTCATATAAGTGTTGAGTTTGTAAAGTAGAATCTTTTCTCGCTAGACGTTTTTCCAGCTCGGTGAATGGAAGTCGATGTGATGTATGTGAATGGACTGATTTCTCATCAAGTCCTATACTCTCTGAATAGTTTATTGTTGCATCCTTTGCTTTTGTTTATAATAAACCAACATAAATACATTTTCCACTATGGTGAAGTTCCTGCCATCAAAAGTAGTTATGTCTTCAAATTAGCTAGAGGAATTGCTTGAATAAGTATAATTGAGTGAAAAATATAGTATTCCTTATTGCTTCCAGTACATACTTTAATTGATACTCCTACTTGAAAATTGGACTGCTTTGCTGTATGTTCAGCACATCATTGTGTGCGCTTGTAGAGCTTTATCAAAAAATTGTGTTAACTTTTAGAGCATAGTTAGTTCATTATAGGTCTATAACTAACAGATTTTAGCAAACTATGCAATTGAGGGTATCTTTGTCGCAATTTCCTGTTAGAGTTGGGATCAACTTAAGCATGTCACCAGCCGGTACATCCAATCCTGACCTTGGTTTTGTCACATTATACTCTTACATTCTAAAGTTATAGTTATATATATTATTTGGGAAGGTTTCTGATAGCCAAGATAACGCTACTGCTGCTTTATAGGGATGTTCTGTCTGTTATTACTTCTCTTTAGTTATGCGTTTTTGCCTTTTTCTGATATTTGTGCGTCTTCCTGTTCATGAAAGAAATTCTAGATGCTGCACTCTTTAGTGCCTTGAAATTCAGACCCAAGGCCCTCAGTGTTATTTTTTCTTTGAGAGGGCGATCGTGTTTTATAAATGCTGGGTTACAATAGTTGTGTGGTGTTTTATATCTGTGTTTTGTTATGCTTGAATTCTACCTCACTTTCATATGTATTTATGATCTTGAAGGGAAATGCTCCAGTTGCTAGTGTATATGCTGGGGAAAGCTGTGTGCAACTAAAGGGTGCTGAGATTATTGCTCAGTTGTATCATTACTTAAGGTTGGTGACACTCTGTATGCTTTTTTCAAAGAAGCCATTTCCTGTGTTTTTGGAGTCTGCTGGCTACTCTCAAGATGATGTCCTCCTTCAGAAACCTAAAGCGGGAGTATGTAATTGCATTACCACTACCCTGCTATTTGGATTTATTTCACAACTTTATAGTAGTGTTTTGATTATCAAAACTAAGATTTTGAAGTTTTTGTTTGCAGCTTCTTAAGCCCGCCTTTACAATTATAAGAGACAGAAATTTGAAATGTTTCCTTCTTCTAATTCGGGGCACTCATAGCATCAAAGATACCCTGACTGCAGCAACAGGTGCTGTTGTACCTTTCCACCACTCAGTTTTAGATGATGGTGGGATTAGCAGTCTTGTTTTGGGATACGCACATTGTGGGATGGTTGCTGCTGCTAGGTGGATTGCCAAGCTTAGTATGCCTTTCTTGGTCAAGGCTCTTGACGAAAATCCTGAGTATGAGATAAAGGTAAAAGTTAATATTCACGTCGTTATTCTTATCATTTTTCCTGTTGAACATGGAGATTGTAAGGTGTTTTTGATGCGTCCTTTCATTCGTTAACTTGTTTATACTGAAAGATGGCATAGTTTTACATGTTAAAATTGGAAGATTCGACAAGTTATGATTGTAGTTCAACGTTTCTTGTTACTCCCATTTTGGCGTTTGTCATTGATGTGCCATGAGATTTGCTTTCATTTGGATATTTCTGATACAACTTTATGTTACATACTGTGATTGCATCTCGTTCCTGCTGTTCATTTAGATTGATCTTAAATTTCGGAGTACCGGTTACTGTTCTCCTCCAAAGAGCAAGTCACAAAGTCACCTTCTACATTCCTTCTATTCTTTTGACGTACATTAATCTCACAGTCATGTGTCCTTTCGTTCTTGTCGCTTTCCATATCTTGGGGATAAGGGTGACGGACTGAGATTATTATGCAGATAGCTTTATCAAAGTAAGCATTACCTTTGCTTATCAAAAGAAACAGTAGTCATTAGCTTTGTTGGTATCATGTAAATATTCTGAACATACCTGATATATATTAATATAATGGCGATTCTTGAGTGGATACATAATGTTAATATACTTTCAAAAGTCAGGTTATTTAATTTTAAAGTGAATTACTGCACAAGAATTCGTATTTCGAGTTTTTAGTGCTTAATATCAATGCTGTAACGCTAGTTTCGAATTTTCAGATTGTTGGGCATTCACTTGGTGGCGGTACTGCTGCACTTCTGACCTATATCCTTCGTGAGCAAAAAGAACTTTCCTCAAGCACCTGTGTCACTTTTGCACCAGGTGTGTTTCTTTCTGCTCCAGTTGCAGATCTCTGTTTAAAAGATGAAGTGTTTATTTTTCTTCTATTATGGTTGCTAGGTTGATATATCCGTACCTCGTATATGAGAATTGTAGGTGACAAGGAGGAATGTAGAACATTCTCTCATCCATGCCCTTTTCCGGATTCTTTAGTGAATTTTTAAGTGAAATTAGAAGTCCTCTTATTTGCCCTTGTTGGGCTTCTAGGTCCTACCAAAATGATTTAGGGTCCATTAAGTGCTAAATTAGAGTGGGCTTTCTGAAAATTTTCTATTTTAAATGGCTATTTCCAATTGAGTAAATTTTTGTGATAAATATCTGTATTTCATCCTTTTACATTTCTTCAAAAAGTTGAGTTTATGATGCATCTGTAAGACCAATATTTCAATCTATGATACTGCTTTCTACAAATCTATGTTATCTGGAAATTGTGAAGTTGGAACCAAAAAATTTCCGAAAGTCAAATGCTCAATTAGTTGAATGATGAATTCTTTCATAAGAAACTCTTTAACTGTATTTGCTTTTTAGAAATGCCAAATGTTCTATCTTGAGTTGTTTGTTATTTCATGTCACTAGCTTTTAAGTTTTATTTGTAAATTATAAACTACACATATAGTTAGATCTCAAGAAACGTTCTAATTAAGAATGAGAAAGGAATCGACTATTAAAACTGGTCATCTCTGTTTGCTCAGTATAGGTTTTCTTTGGAAATTGAAAAGGTTGGCCTGTGGTCGATTCAATATTCTCCGGGCTTTGAACGTCCAAAGTTCTTTAGTTATGCGGTATTACTTTGAATTGATCATGGTAAAACAACATATTATTGCAAACTGGAAGAGGAGACTAGGGACCGCCTACATTGTTAAATTGTGTTTCCTGGAATGAAAATGAAATTGAATGACCGAGATCTTTATGAAAAAAGCGGAGAAGGTCCAATAATATCATTAAACGATTGGGTATAGCTCAATTTTGTCCTCCGTTAGCAAACTGGGCCATTAATATCCGTTAGCAAACTGGACCTATAATACCTTCATTTTAACGGTTGTCCACATAAGCCTTCTCAAAGGCATTAATTAGCTGACATGGCATCGACATAAGCAGATCTCTCTTAAGCCTGCTCCAATACCCCATTAGCCCATAAAACAAATACTCAGTTATCAATCAAATATAAGATTAAAAAAGTAAAAGGTCTGCAAAAGAACTCCAAACCCTCGTTCTTCAAACACTAAACGCTCTCTCCTCTCTCTAGGGCGACATGTTGTAGAATAGGCTGCCATGGATGCGCTGCCCTTTCCCCTGCTTCAAGCTGTGGGAGAGACGAGCCATACCCATAAAACCAGTACATCTCCGTCATTCAACACACATCTTTACCAAAATTCACACAATTCAACCATAGGAATCTCCAATTTTCTGCAAATCGGCGCCGTCGTAGAACTAAATGGAAAGGGAGTATCAGCTATGCAGTTGCACCAAAATCAATGCAAATCGATTCCTAGTGATGTGGGGAACATAACCAAGACGTCATCTGGCCAGGGGTATCATCAACTAGACTCTAAAGATCACAGCTTTACCTGGGACACGAGGTGCTCGACGAAATGACACATTGTCTAAAAAAAATCCAGCAATCTCCATGGAGTTGGGAAAGATAAAAGCAAACACAAATCCATCCATTACAGTGTTTCCAACACTATAGTAAAGATACCACACGAAAAGAAAAAGCTAATTGCTTTCGGTAGGGTCTCGACAAAACTTTATATATAGCATAAAGCTATTGACAAAAATGTAGATAAAGGAATAAAGAGGGTGCACTTTCGAGAGATAACGAGAGATGGAGAATTGTCCCAGCTTGTATATGGTGGACAATATGGGAGGAGAGAAACCAAAGATGCTTTGAAGACAAGTTCAACAACATTCAGAAGATAAAGATGAAATGTGTAGCTCTTTTTTATTTTTGGTGTGAAGGATTTTTTTTAGAGAATCATGAATCCATCTTAGATGCCCTTGATACATTGTAAGAAGATCAAGGGTGATCAGTGTCCTTTTTGTTTAGTTTTGTATGGACACTCACACTGTAATTATGGGTGACTTCACAATTTCAGTGAAGTCTTTATATTAATATACAAATTGTTACCTTCTCAAAAAAAGAAAAAGTGTAGATAAAGATGAAGGTAAAAGAAGATAAAGATGTAGGTCGCGTACTTTGACAAAAAGCTATTACTTTAGTCTATAAATGATTTATGAACTTTAGCCAAATGTAGATAAACTATATTTGATTGATAATCGGGTATTTATTTTACGGGTAAAATGGGTAAAATATGCTATTTTTATCTTACCGACCTTTTACGTTTTTATTATTTGATTGAGAATCGGGTATTTTTTTTACGGGCTAATGGGGTATTGGAATATGCTTTAGAGAGATCAGCTTATGTGGATGCCATGTGGATGTCATGTCAGCTAATTAATGCCTTTGAGAAGGCTTATGTGGACATCCGTTAAAATGAAGGCATTATTGGTCCAGTTTGCTAACGTGAGAGATATTAATGGCCCAGTTTGCTAAAGGAGGACAACATTGAGCTATATCCAATAGTTCAGGGATATTATTGGACCTTTTCTGTAAAAAAATAAAATTGAAAACTGAGATGAGAGCATGTATCACACGTACTAGCTAAACTTTGGCAGAATTGTTCTTTTTGACCGACTGTTTTTGCGGAGCTCCGAAACGTCATTGGATTTTAAATTTTTTCCTAGAAACACTTTGAGGAACAAAGCTTGCAATATTGCCCCAAGGCTTTGGTCTAGTGGTAAGGACACAACACGTGATGTGTGGGTTAGGGGAATGTCATGGGCTCGTACTTTGCTGCCGGCAAATGTCTGGTATTTAAGTGGAGAAGGTCGAGCGATGAGCTCAATATCCACCGAGTTTTGAACCGTGCGCCATGGTCCTCAAGGATTTCTTGGTTATCCAAAAAAAAGGATCACAATATTTATCTTATTTTAGCTCTTCAAATGTGGAAATATAAGGCTATCCGGGAACATAACAAAAATGTGTGAAAGGGTTGTTGAATTGGACAAACTCTTGAAACCTGATAAAAAGGTAGAGAGCTAGTGTAATATGTAGACAAAATTTTGTAGAAAATTTCATCATTATGGGGCAAACATATGATGCATTAGGAGACAAACTTGTTTAGACAATTTGTGAGGTGGTCCCTTAACATGTAAGTGGAGAAAATCTGATTCTACACTTCTATGACACCAAAAACAAAAGGGAATAAAAAACGGATCGTAGAGCAACATTGCAAAGTGGTTTGTGTAAATTGTGTTGTAATGAGAAATTGCTTCCTGGGTAGCAGCTAGATGACTTTAAGGCTTTGCTGAGCAGTGTTGTGAAGAGCTTGAAGTGAGGAAAAGCGACAACCCCCATTTCGCTTAAAGCGTGAAGCTTCGTTTTTTTTGAAGTGAAACGGAATTTAAAAAGAAAAATTAAAATAAATATTGTATAGACAACACATGTAATTGTAAGCATCAATTAAAGCACAAAATGAGCATCCTATTCTTCTACAAGATTGTCAAATTCTTGTTCCACTATCATTATTATATTGCTCGTCATCTTCTTCAACTTCTTCTTCTTCTTCATCAACTAAGGACAAAGTAGTTGCCTCTTTTCCCTTCCTCTGTGAACTTGAAGTTGAGGTACTCCCCATCAAACCATAAATCCTCTCCCCAGTTCCACGCGCCTCTGCAACATCACCCCAAGTGAAATCAGAAGTATCCACAAATACTTCTTCATCTGCATGGTCTCCAGGGACTCCAGTTAGCCATTCATTAGCATCATCAATGTTGTCCAAACTAATTGGATCAATTACATTGCGAGCGTTGTAATGACGCCTCAATGTTCTATTGTACTTAATGAAGACTAGATCATTGAGACGCTTCAAGGTTAGTTTTTCCTCTTTTTGGTATGAATCTGCAAATAATAAGTAATTAGTAAGATTAGGACAATTGAGATATAATTTAATTATCTCAATATATTAAATCTTTCTTCTTAGTTCTTACATATTCAAACACGCTCCAAATCCTTTCACACCCGGATGACCTACATGTTAGACTTAGAACTTTGATGGCAAACTTTTGTAAATCTGGAGTGGAATGGCCATATTGCTTCCACCTTTCAACTGTAGAAGTAGAACAAATTTTCAAAAGATAAAGAAATAACTTATTAATTATAAAGCAACATATATGTACTCCCTCACCTGGTGACTTCATCTTTCTTTGTCTAATTGCCATGTTTTTTCCAAAAAGTTGCTCAACATTCCTATAAGTATTAAATTGCTCTGTTATTTTATCTTGCACGGATAAATCAGGTTTCAACTTCTCAATGCATTCAATGTATCCATTTCACAAAGGTTCATCTCCTAGAATCCTCTCTTCATTGTCATAAAACAGTTCCGGGTTCAAAACAAGCCCAACTGCATGCAAAGGGCGATGGAGCTGACCATCCAACTTTTATCTATGATCTCAAACTCTTTTATATTTTCTGCGATCACTAAAAGAGGCTTGAATAGCTTCCTTTGCCCTATCCATTGCTTCGTACAGGTAGCCCATTGGTGGCCTTTGCTCCCCATCCACCAAACGAAGCATTTTAACTAAAGGACCACCAATCTTTAATGCATGAACCACATTGTTCCTGAATGAAGGAGAAAGTATAATATCTGCAGATTCTCTCCCTCGAGCTTCCCTTCCATAGGCACTCGTAGTGTACTCATCTGAAACAAACAACTTCTTCAAATTGCTTTTTTGCTCATACATCCTATGCAAAGTCAAGAAAGCGGTAGCAAATCTTGTCTTTGCAGGTTTCACCAAACTTCTTTGTTTAGTGAATCTCTTCATCATATTCAATAACAAAAGCCTTTGAACAATATAGGAATGCACTCTAATTGCCTGATTAAAGACTGAACTGAAGGGTCTTTCCTTGAAAATGTCATCGAAGATCAAATTAGTGCAATGTGCTGCACACGGAGTCCAATAGATATGCGGGTACATAACATACATCAAATCACCAGCTTTAACATTTTCACCGACGTTGTCCGTGACAACTTGAACAACATTTTCTGCTCCAGTAGAGTCTATTGTACTCTTGAACAAGAAGTACTTTTTGGTTGAATCGTCGAAGAGTCGCGTGCATCAACTGACTCAAGAAACAGGCTTCCCTTACGAGAATTCACCAAGATATTGATGAACATTTTTCTATTTCTTGCCGTCCACTTATCCATCATAATGGAACAACCAAACTTGTTCCATTCTACTTTGTGCTCCTCCACGATTTTGTTCGCTTATTCCACCTTTTTTTAGATATGGACCTCTAACTTCATGATAAGTTGGAGGCTTCATTCCTGGACCATATTGGCCCACAACCTCAATAAAAGCAGAAAAAGTGTTAGTATAATTAACACAATTAAAAGGAAGACCTGCATCATACCTCCCCCGCGCAAACATTGTAACTGCACGATCCCTCAAAATCGCTTTGGCATCAATTTGAGGATTACCACTTTTTTCTCCCTTATCTCCGGATTTTTGCGGGAAGTAACAATCCTAAGACCTTTGATCTTGTCAGTAGATCCACAACTAGAAGACATTGTTTGCCTCCTTCCTCGCTTTTGTGATTTTGATGGAAGCGAGGAAGCATCGTCATCTTCTTCTAGTTCATCATCGTCATCATCAAGATTATATAGTTCTTGTTCATGAATCATTTGAGTCTTTAACTCACTTTTTTTTTAAGGAATGCTTTCAATTCTTCCTTCACATGCGACAGAACTTTAGGACAAGATGCGACATTTGGATCACACCAATTAGTTGCGCTTTTTGACGATAGATTCCCCCATTTGAAATCTTATCACAAGAAAGACATCTAATGGCCATCTTGTTGGTCTCGCTAACTCTTTCAGAGTAAGCCCAAGCTGGATCTTTCCTATCTTCTTTTGGTGCCATTAAAAGAACAACTACATAACACATAAGAAAGGCAATAAAAACTAAGAATGAAGGACATAAAAAATAGAGGAATTCTCTGTTAAAAACTGGAAAAACTGGGCAGTAATTTTCTTAGAAAGAACCAAAGGTAAAAAAAATTCGCCAGCATTTCGCTGCTTTTTGGACGTTTAAACAGTGAAAGAAAAAAAAAGGATGAAAATCAGAACATACCTGTTGCTCTTGAAGTCTTGAAGACTTGAAGTTGAAGTTGAAGAAGAAGAACCCTAGTTGATGCTTTGAGATTCTTTCAGAAATCAGAAGTAGATGAAGAAGAAGAAGAAGTCGACCAGTGTTGAAGAACCCTAGTTGCTACTGTTCGATGTTGTCCAGACCAATGTTTAATCCAAAAATCTCATTTAAAATAAAATAGGATTGGGTATTTTAAAGCAGAGAAGCCAGCGCTTCTATCGCTGCGCTTTCCCGCTTCTCGCTTTTTAGTGGGAAGTACGCTTATCGCTTAAAGCAAGGAAGCATGCGCTTTTTTAAACACTGGTTTTGAGATACATTAGTAGTGTCAAAAGGCGAATTGCAAAAACAGTGTTTAAGTCTATTGTGGCCTTTGCAAATAAACCCAAAGAATTCTATAGAGAAAAAGAATTGAAAAAAATGATTAGGTGCATATTTTATTGTTTAATGCAGGTGCACATCTTTAGGGGTCGCTTAATAGGAGATATAAGAATAGTGTTGAATAGGGTATATTCGTAATGTTGGTATTAGTAATGTTGGGATTAGTTATGCTGAGATTATTTTTTGTCCACTATTAGGTTGGTGTATCAGAGCATTGCATAATTTCAAAAAAAGGTTGGTTGTTTACAAAAATACCCTCCACATTCTTAAATTTATAATTTTTATTGCAGCGGGTTTATTACCCTCCACATTCTTTACTCTCTCAAAGCCAACTTTTTTTTTACATGGGAGCAAAATTAAAAGAGAAAACTAATTGAAATATTAGAGTTAAAAGAGAAGAAAAATTTAATCGCTATGACATATAATACAAAATACCAATTTTTTAAAGAA
The DNA here is from genome assembly GCA_005239495.1 of Nicotiana undulata. NCBI lineage: Eukaryota > Viridiplantae > Streptophyta > Magnoliopsida > Solanales > Solanaceae > Nicotiana > Nicotiana undulata. The sequence continues at coordinate 24,781 of ML245410.1, forward strand.
TGCTTAGATTTTTAACAAATAAAGAAAACTTCACTTTATAGTTTGACAAGAAAGTGCCACCGAAACTCAAGGGTAAGTTTTATAGAGCTGTGGTTAGACCGACCATGTTGTATGGGGCGGAGTGCTGACCGGTTAAGAACTCCCATATTCAGAGGATGAAGGTAGCGGAGATGAGGATGCTCAGGTGGATGTGCGGGCACACTAGGATAGATAGGATTAGGAATGAAGATATTCGGGCAAAGGTGGTCGTGACCCCGGTGGATGAGAAGATGCGGGAAGCGAGGCTCAGATGGTTCGGGCACGTGCAGAGGAGAAGCCTTGATGCCCCGGTGAGGTGATGTGAGAGGCTGTCGGTGGTTGGCTCGAGCATAAGTAGAGGGCGGCCTAAGAAGTATTGGGGAGAGGTGATTAAACAGGACATGGCAAGAATGCGGATTTTCGAGGACATGGCCCTTGATAGGAAGGTCTGGAGGTCTAGCATCAGGGTTGTAGGATAGGGGGTACCAGAGCTTTTCTTACTTCATTCCCGGGGTGAGGCAGGGTTGGGTACGGTGTACCATAGATGGCTTGCGGATTTTATTGAGCTCCAGGACGGTAGTTTCTGGCTAATATCCTTGCATGTCATTTATTTTATGATTTTCATACTTAGGCTACTATTTCTGCGATTTCTGCTGGAGTTACTAATGAATTATCTTTTCTTTTCTTCTTTTTATTTTCCTGTGCTGTGCTGAGGGTCGATTGGAAACAGCCTCTCTGCCCTATCGGGGTAGGGGTAAGGTCTGCGTACGCATTACCCTCCCAGACGCCACTTTGTGGGACTTTACTGGGTAGTTGTTGTTGTTGTTGTTCACTTTATAGTTTGAATGAATTCAACATCAATTTAGTATTAAATATGTATTATTTTGATTGTAGTAGAATGCTAAAGGGGAAAAGTTAATTAAAATATCACAATATAAAAGCATACAAAATATGACGGAAAGTATTTGGAATATGTTTTGAGGGATTTGAGGGACAATTATGTCTTTAATCATGTTTATGCAAGTATTAACAACCCTAGCATTGCTAATACCATGATTTGCTATGTATTAGTTATACATAGGATAATACCAAGTAAGATAAGTTGAAAAAATGTATCAAACAAAGGATTAGTAATGCACAAAGCTAATGCTTGCATTGTTTTTTCGAATACCTCCTACCAGACGACCCTTTAGTGCCTTAGTGCGAAGCGCACCCTCAAGAAGGCCTTTGAAGGTGGGTGGTGAAAATTAGCTCTCTAAAGTGTTCTAAACCTTTCTCTAGGATGTCTTTGTAACTAATACAACGCCTTTCCCTTTAGGTTGTGTATTAATGGTGTACCCTTGTTGGACGCTGAGCATGTGCTCAAACAAAAATCCAATGGTATCATTTTAGTAAATATAAATGGAGACTACTACCTAATTTCTATGCTTTTCTGGGAGGCACAAAACAAATGGCATTCTTGACAAAGCCAAAATCAGATTACCTTGTCACCACCTAAAATCTCAACCATGGGGTCTTTGATGGGTGCCTAACATCCGCTTGCTAGGCAAGCCAACCTTAACACAGTGACAAAAGCGGTTTAACAACTAAAGAGGCATTAACAATAATAAAGAGTGACATAGCATAAACGTATAATAGATGTACAACCATTGCTGTCTAAAATTATCCCCAGAATATGGTGTCACAAGTATATGAGCCACTTACAATGCTAAATACAAGTCTGGAATGGAAAATACAATACTGTCTACTACAATAAACAATAGTAAAATATAGGAAGGGGGCTCCAAGGTCTGTGAACTATGTTGCTCGGAATCTCCGAAAATGTGGCCGGATACGTGTCGGATTCTCCAGAAGTAATGCATTTTTGAAGGATGCGACACGGGTGCGGCTAAATTTGGAGAGTCCGCGCAACATAGTCTGCGAATGCCAAGCAACACTACCTCAAGTCTCCTCGGACAAGATCACCTCTGAACGCCGGTGGGACCAACACTGGGATCTGCAGAAGAAGTGTAGAAGCGTAGTATGAGTACAACCGACCCCATGTACTCATTAAGTATCGAGCCTAACCTCGACGAAGTAGTGACGAGGCTATGGCAAGACGCTCATATTAAACTTGTACGAGTAATAAACAAAGAAGCAATAACAGAGAAACAGATAACTATATAATGAACGTAATAAAAGAAGTAGAAACAAAGGGCCCCGGAATGACATCACGTCACAACCTCGAAACACAACACGACATTGGAGTATAACAACCAAGAATAGTTACATAACATCCTTTCCGTTGTGGCATGCAACCCGATCCAATATTTGTCAGTAACAACCACATACGGCGAATCTCACAACATAACATAAAAGGGAACTAAAATGCATAATTCTCTAAGGCAATCCAATATAACATAGTAGAGTGAAATTGGAAACAAGTAAAGGCATGAGACGGGTAAAAGCATGTATCTAATAACATGTAACTAGCGAGAACGTGTAACAATTAAGGACATGTAATAAGTAAGAGCACGTAACAATTAAAGGTGTACAATAACAAAAAGTATGAAATAAATGAGAACGTGTAACAATTAAGGACATGTAACAAGAAGGGACACATGTATCAAGTAAAACATGTATCACGTATCATCACCTTAGCTAATAATAACATAAAATAAGTAAATACATGGCATAATTAAAGACGTAAAATAAAGTAATATATTCCGCATGCTTAACCCATGACAACGCATATACACTCGACACCTTGCATATATGCCGTCCCCACACATGATCACGTAGCAAATAGACCAATCATGTCCTAATTCCTTCAAATCAAAGTTAATCATGATACTTACCCCTTTCCGGAACAAGATCAACATCTCAACACGGCTTTTCCTTTAGAACATGGCTCTAACCACCTGAATCTAGTCAATTATTGTTCAAACAAGTCAAAAAAAGTTTTAGAAACTATCCTCGTATGAAAAAGATTTGGTCTTTAACATAATTGGAAAAGTCAACATAAAGTCAACCCGGACCCATGTGCTCGAAATGCGAGCATTATCTCGCAAATTCAAGCCTCGCATTTGCGAACAGAATCTGTAGACCAACACCACCAACAAACACAAAAGCTATGTAAAACAATTCGCAACCTATCCGGAACTCACCCGAGCCCCTCGGGCTGCAATCTGAATATCCACACAAGTGTAATAACATCATACCAACCCGCTCGCAAGCTCAAATCATCAAAATAACATCTAAAATCAAGAATCGATCATCAAAATTAAAATTCAAGATTTTCAAAGATCAAACTCAAACTCAGTTGTCAAAAAAAAAAGTTCAAACTCAAATTTTCGACATTGCACATAATGCGCTGAAACGACCTTGGGTCACCCGAGACCGCAACTAAACATGCGTACAAGTCCAAAATAATCATACGGACCTACCGGAATCGTAAAAACACCGATCCGAGGTCGTTTAGCAAAAATGTTGACCGTGGTCAACTCGCCACTTCCAAAGTCAAAAATCACATTTTCTTTAAAAATTCACGTTTAAACTTTCCGGAAATCGATACGGACCACACACACAAGTCATAAATCGATACGGTCCACACATGCAAGTCATAAATCATCAAATAAAGCTATGGAAGGTCTCAAAACACAAAAAATGAAGCTAGTACTCAAAAGTCAAAACGACCTATCGGGTCGTCACATACCTTGACCTGGGAAAATGAGAAAATCTTCAGTCTCCTTTATCTCCTTTACTTCACTGCATCCCACATATTATCCAAACAAGTAGTCTCCTTCACACTTGACTTCTCTACCAGGCTTTGATTTTGTACCACTTTTTATGCTGTACAAGTACTCCTAACTATTTGCAGCACTTTGTTAATCTTGTTCGTGTGTGATCTCTTTATTCTGTTTTCGATATTGGAATTTATGAAATTAATAAAATGATGTTTCTCTTAATGCTGCAACTCTGATGCTTTTTGGATAGGTTGAGGCTTATAATACCACAATTTCTTTTCCTCTTTGTGCCATGCCTCCCATTTTTAATGTACAACTGTGGTGTTTGTCTCCTTGCTAAATTAGCATCTCTTATATAGCCTGTGAATGCAAATGCCTTGATGTGGTTTTCCTTCCTGTATTCTTACTGTGTTAGTGTTGCGCAGCTGCTTGTATGACGTGGGAGTTGGCGGAGTCAGGAAAGCACTTTATCACTACAATAATTAATGGTTCTGATCTGGTGCCAACTTTCTCAACCGCCTCTATAGATGTTCTTCGTTCTGAGGTATGACTCATCACTTGGATTCATAAACTTCAAAGTTTTATCTTGGATATGCTGTAATTTCTAACTTCAAAATAATCATTTTCAGGTGACTGCGTCATCCTGGGTGAATGATCTACGTGACCAAGTAGAGCGCAATAGGGTTTTGAAGGTTATTTATCGATCTGCCACTGTTCTTGGTTCTCGTCTACCATCTATCGCTGTAGCAAAAGCAAGGGTTGCTGGTGCAGGTGCACTTCTCCGTCCTGTCTCAAGCAGTACTCAGGTAGGAAGTTGGGGCCTTCCAGTGGCTTTGCCCCTCTTCAACTTGTTAGTCCTAACTTCCCTTTATTGAATGATGCACACTGCACAGCATTAAGTTTGTGAATAAATGGATATGTAATTCTAATTTGAGTTTTCAGGATCAGTAGTAATTATATCATTATAGTTCTGGATAAATTGTTATTCGTAGATGGAATTAAGGTGAAATATTAATAGGATATTGCCAATGAAACTTTCAGGTTATTTATGTTTGCCACATCTTCGACTTTCTGTCTCCTTAATTTTCATGGCAGGAAAGCTGATTTTATTGCCTTAATGTGCAGGTGGTGATGAAGAGGGCACAAGATGTTGCCCAAGCAGTTGTCAAGACACGCTCCTCTTTATCATCATGGACTTGTATGGGTGTGCGTCGTCGTGTTGTCTCCCCATCGGCAAACTCCAAACCAGATGAATTCTCTGACGCACCCCTTATAGCTCCAAGAACATGTGAAACGTTTGTGAGTGAAGTGGTAAGCGGTGTTCCTGATGGGAACAAAGTCGAATATTGTTCTTCAAGCAGTGGATCTGGACAAGATGAGACCGATGAAGAGGAAGATGCTGCTGGAGTGGATAAAGCAATTGGTACGTCCACCATAGAAGATATTACAGAAGGTGAATTGTGGTATGAATTGGAGAGGGAGCTGCAAAAGCAGGAGCTTGAAGCTGATGTCCGTGACCAAGAAGCAGCTGCTGCAGCAGAAGAAATTGCTGAAGAGGAGAAAGTGCTGGCTGATGCAGCTGAAAACCAAACACCAATATCTCCATCAGATGTGTCAGATAACCACCATTTTTACCCTCCTGGAAGAATAATGCATATGGTTTCTATACCATCATCGGAGACAAGTGATCTGGAACATGATTGTCCAACTGAAGACAATGTTGGGATATATGAGACCCCTAGAGAATTGTATAGTAAGCTTCGTTTGTCAAAGACAATGATAAACGATCATTATATGCCAATGTATAAGAAGATTATGGAATTATTGATTAGGGAGCTAGAAGATGAATTAGACTGTGATTGTGAATCATGAGTTACACAAAGAAGACAGTATATATTGAAGGTGCCAAACAAAGGCAACAGATTGAAATTTCTGTCATCCTACCCTTCTCTCTCTCTCTCATGAGTTAAGGTTAGTGTATTTTCTTTTTGTTTCTTCTCCTTTGCTAGAGTAAATTCTATTTAATCTCCTTTGTAAAGCCTCTGTCAATATTTATATTTAATTTGTGCTAATTTCGGGCCTAAATGGTGCTAGTAAAGTGAACCTGAGGTGTAGAGGACCCACACGAGGGTAAACGGATATTGAGATTCTGACATAGTTGGCCGCTTGGTCAAATTTTTAGCAAATCGCCTGACACACAATTCTATAATACAAGTTGTAGCCAAAAACAAATAAAATATGCTAAGCAGTAAACTTATATTTGCGGTCGGCCCTCCCTCCCTAGCCGCCACACTTGTTCCTCTTCATCCAACCTCTCTCGTTCACTACAGCTCGAACTCTCCTCTACCCTTCATTTTTCTCAACCTCCTTTCCACTTTAGCCCCACCACCTTGTCCCACCTTTCTCATAACTCTTCATCACTACAAAGCCAACAGCCTCCAATTTTCATGTAATCAGGGGTCGTTTGGTAGGGTGTATAAGAAAAGTGCGGAATAAGGTGTATTAGTAATGCAGAGATTAGTAATGCAAGCATTAGTTATACATATAGTATTTTTTATCTACTGTTCGGTGTGGTGTATTAAAAATTATATTGCATTGCATAATTTAGTTGTTTACAAAAATGCCTTCTATATTCTCTAGCTTTAAGAGACTTTAAGGACAATTATGTCTTTAACTATCCTAATGCATGCATTAATAGCTTGGTATTACTAGTGTCATGGTTTTCTATGCATTACTTATACATAGAATAATACCAAGTATGATGTATAACTAATACTGTATTAGTTATATATAGGTTGAAAAAATGTACCAAACAAAGCATTAATGATGCACAGAGCTAATGCTTGCATTATTTTTTCTAATACCTCCTACCAAACGACTCCTCACATTCTTACAGCTAAGGGTGTTTAACACGTGGCGGGGCCGGTCCGAGTTGAGAAAAAAGGTGACCGGCTGGGTTAATGTTATTTTTTTTTGTATTTTGTATAACTATCGTAATTTATATTAATATAGAGTAAAAATATAAAACAAAAAAACAATCTTATAAAAAAAGTGTTTGAATAAAAGGATGCAAAGGCTTTAAAATCCTTATATTAGAAAATTTGAATATTTCATTAAGATTTTAACATAATAGAATACAATGAAGATGGAAAAATATTGCACTTATAGTTTGCCAGTTCATTTTTTTATTTCAAAGCTACAATTAAAGTTTACATTTAACAACAACTAAAACTGATTATTAAATATAAAATTATAAATCAGGAACTTCAAAGGTTTTGCATTGCCTTAGTAAGTTCTTCATAATCAATATGAACTTCTTGGCCATCTTCTGGGTTATCATGTGTTACCACGAAGAAACGTCGATTGTTCAAAGTTTGAAGTTCAAACTTCAAATAATAAATAATACGATAAATTACATTCCAAAAAAATGAGAGCCAAATAGTTTGCAATTTAGGTGAAGAATGGGAGAATGATAATTGAGAATTTGAGTTTGAGAAATGAGAGATGAGTGAAGAAATGAAGAAAATTGGGGTGTATTTGTAGTTTTTCAAAGGGCTAAATTAGTAATTGCTAAAGTGTAATTTTTTTTTCAAACTGGCCAAAAAGGGCTATTGTTGCAAAACAGCCGTTGGGCAACGACCAAATTTGAAGCTGACCGTTGCCAACTGTCATATGCCCTTAAAAATAAATTTTTGTTTTTATTTTCAGAAAATAGCTATTGAACCGGTTTGGGCCGGTCCGGGTAACCAATTCAACAGTATTTTTCATTGACCAGGTTTGATCGGTCTTTTTTTAAATGGACCAACCCCCCCACCCGGCCCCTAACTACCGGTCCAGGTTACTACCGGTCTGGGCTGGTCCGGAAATGGTTAACACGACCGTTAAACAGGTATACTTACAGCCATGGACGAACCTTAGAGCTTCTTCCTCCACATAAATTCAACCAATTTCTAACAATCAATGAAGCACTATAATCTACAAAGACCCATCAATAGACCTTTAGCCAACCTCCATTAAAACACCAAGAATACGCAAAAAGAAAGTTCATATTATACCGTATGTAGCGACTATACAATCTATACTCACCATATACTCTAATTATACACTGTGTTGCTTCCACCATCATTGTATATTAATATATATTCATTATATAATTTGTGTATACTCACTGGATATGCACCGAGTATGCTATGGTTATACATTGTACACTAAGGATACAAGTAGAATACAAACAAGATACTAGGATACAATAGATATATAGCCTGTTTGACCAAACTTTTTTTTGGGTCAAAAGTATTTTTTTTTGGCCAAAAGCACTTTTGGCCAAAAATTGAGGTGTTTGGCCAAGCTTTTGGAAGAAAAAAAAAGTGCTTTTGGGGAGAAGCAGAAACAGTTTTGGAGAAGCAAAAGCACTTTTGAGAAAAATACACTTAGAAGCAGTTTTCAAAAGCTTGGCCAAAACACTAATTACTGCTCAAAAGTGTTTCAAATTAATTAACCAAACACAAACTGCTTCTCACCAAAAGCACTTTTTTAAGAAGTACTTTTGAGAAAAACACTTCTCAAAATAAGCTGATTTTAGAAGCTTGACCAAACGGGCTAATAGTTGGATAATGCGTCTCTTTTAACAGAAAAATGCCTGAATTTGCTACTTCAATCAACACCAATACCCTAAGCCTGAATCCTACCCCAAACCCACGCTTGAGAGCTCGGGCGACAGACGATTTGGAGTCGACAAGAAGGCGATTCTCATTCCTTCCATGACTTCTCCGGCTACTGGCCAGCCTCTTAAGGAGGCTGGTCAGCCGTCCTCACCATCCATACAGTCCTCTACAACATCTACAAACATTCAATCCAAAACTACACAAAATTACTACAACCCAATGCATGCATTAAATGCTTCCATGCAACCACTGACCCACGTAAACCTAAAACCTGTGGAGTACCTCTTGTTTGATGGAAAAAAAACAAAAGTTAGACAATCTATTGCCCAACAAGGATTACAACTTGCAATTCTTGGGAAGTTTTCATATGAGAAACATGTTATTCAAGAATTGTGTAAAGTTATTCTAATTCAATGTAATTAAGTTAAAAGCCCCCGTTCGATTGGATTGATAGAGGATACACACGTCCTCATCAAACTCTCATTAATGGAGGAATATATTCACTTACTGTCAAAGCCTGCATTCTACTTGAAAGCTCAAGGAGATATGTGGAAAATGAGATACACTAAGTAGAGTCCATGGTGGAAGCCTGAAGAGGAGACCCCTATTGCCATTGCTTGGAATTCTTTTCTGGATTTGCCTCATAACTTCTTTGGCAAGAACTTTATTTTTTCATTAGCTAGTGTAGTGGGTTGATATGGCTACACAAAATGGTACAAGCCTAGTTGTGCTAAGGTTAAAGTAAAGGTGATTTTATTATCTAATTTCCCTCAATGAATTAAGATCATACAAGAGGAAGATGAAACTGGGCCAGAAGAATCAAATATGATTACATGCTCAAACATTGTACAACTTGTATAAAACAAGGTCACAAGGAGAATGAATGCTGGATCATTCATCTTGAGCTCAGGCAAGTTGATCAGCCAATAATAGATAAATGAAAGGAGAAAGATGTCGTGGGAACAGTTGCAGCCTTAAGTAAGGTATTGTCCAGTGGTAAAGTTGTGGGGAAGCCAATTCAAAATCCTGCAAAAGAAGAATAGATGTAAAGACGTTAGAGTAAATATCAAAGACATATATAAAAGGGGATACATAATTGACAATGCAACTAGGAAAGAGGTGACAAATGTGACTGAAAAGGTCAATGATAATGGGATTTCAACGGGCAACACTTTTGATGCCCTAACTGCCGATGGGGAAAATAATAATGCTTTGGTGTTATATGAGGACCATGTGTAGGGAGAAGTGCAGAAAGCACCTGAAATTAAGACAAAGGATCCAGGATATACTAGTCCTAATCCTAAGGAAAAAGGATTCAAATTGCGGCCGTGGAGGGATTGGGGAGGTGCCTAATAAGGAAAGATTGTCGATTGGGAATCTAGAACTCTTGGCACACCTAAAGAAGTTCTTAATGTGAATTAAAATCAGTCGTTCGAGGAGATTCTTTCGCTGTCACGACCCAAATTCCAACCCTCGGAATCGTGATGGCCCCTAACACCATACTTGCTAGGCAAGCGAATGTTAGAGGGATTCAACATTTAAAACAATTAAAGCCTGTACGAAACTTAATGTAATCCAATAAACGATATCGAGAATAATGTGTGAAATGATGAAACGAAACTCGAAACTAATACGAATATCTAACTACCCAGGGTTTGGAGTTACAATTCACGAACTACTAAAGAATATTGCAAGTATTTGGCTGAAAGAAAATACATATGTGTTTTGAATTAAATAAAACAGTAGAAAAATAATATGGAGAAGACACCAGGAATCTATGGACGCCAGCAGATCTACCTCGTGTTTCCGTACGAAGGCATCAACTACTACTCCAACTCAACTCTGATCGGAACCTGGATCTGTACAAGAAGTGTAGAGTGCAGTATCGGTACAACCGACCCCATGTACTGGTAACCGCCGAGCCTAACCTCGACGAGGCTACGACGGGGCATTTATAATATAACTTGTATACAATGTTTAATAAAGCAAAAAGGAAATACTAAACTAAATAAAACAATAACTTACAGTCATTAAAAAAATAACTCAACTATCTTTCCAAATCTCGGCTATAACCAATCCTTACGAGAATTTTCCATGTTACAATTTAAATAACGGTAAGAGCAGAATATGAAAACAATAAGTAAGACAATGAGTATTCCGGTTTTTCATCAGATAACCAGTAACAACATGAATATCCTCCCTTATTACTCCTTGTTGCGGCGTGCAACCCGATCCGACATGTCCATCCTTATTGTTCCTCAATATATATATCACCCTTATTCCTCTTGTTGCTGGGTGCAACCCGATCCCACTTGTCCACCCTTATTCCTCCTTATTGCGGCGTGCAACGCGCTCCTACCAGACAATCACATTTCACCATTTAAAGTAAAGGTTTCAAAAATTAGATCAAAGTCTTTCACAATATTTATGTCTCAACAAATGTAAACAGAAAACTGTACTATTAAGAAACATCACCGATTATGACTATACAATGAAACTAACCAGAATGTATCATGAAATACTAACAACCATTTCAACCATTATTGTACCACAATGAAGCTAAGGAACAATTAATACTTTCAAATAAGTGAAACAATATTTAATAAAATAAGTAGACAATAAAACAAGTAGACATGGAAGCATCAATAATCATGAAATATTTAAGACATGAATATAATATATTGGAAATGGGGAAGGGAACATGCTAAACAGATAATTTAGTGGCGCATAAATACTCATCACCTCACCTATACACCACACACATGAAATTTCACATAGCATTTAAGTCGGGGATTCCTAATCCCTTAAGTCAAAGTTAGACCAAACACTTACCTCAATTCCGTAGGCCACTCACTGCTCAAGTACAACTTTTCCTTTAGAATTCACCTCCAACCCACTCGAATCTAATCATAATTAGTTCAATATTATTAATTAGTGCTAAAGGAACTAAATTTAATGCAAAACTATGATTTTCCTAAGTTTTCCCCAAAAAAGTTAAAAACCGACCCTGGGCCCGCTTGGTCCAAACTCGGGGTTGGACCAAATTCCGTTTACCCATTTACCCCCGAGCCTGAATATGTAGTTACTTTCGAAATCTGACCCCAATTCGAGGTCTAAATTTCAATTATGTAAAATTTCCTAATTCTACCCAAACCCCCAATTTCTACCATGAAAACCCTTGATTTTTGATTGAAAAGTGATGAAAAATAATGGGTAATCGGATGAAAATAGTTTAGAATCCTTTACCAACATTTGGGAGAAGAACTTGTATGTTGAAAATCGCCTAGGTCTTCTTGGTTTTGAAAATATGAAATAATGGCTTATTCCCGTGTTACTGTTCTGGTTTAAATCGCTAGGCAGGCCTTCATCGCAATCCCGATGGGCCTGTCGCGATCGCAGAGTGTTACGGCCCAATGGCCTTCGCGTTTGCGTAGATAAGCTCGTGTTCGCGATGCTTTGCTTCAGATGACCATCGCGATCGCCTCCCAGTGATCGCGTTCGCGTAGAATAAATCGAGATTCCCCTCCCCAGGTCCATAACTCATCGCGTTCGCGATAGCCTGGTCACGTTCGTGAAGGGTAATCCCCCCAGTGCTTCGCATTCGCGACCAAGGTTACGCGTTCGCGTAGAACAAAACAACCCCTAGTGCAGAGAAGCTTCGCGATCGCGAAGAAGAACACACCAATGCTCTAGAAAACAGATATGCAACAGATATTTCCTAAGTTGAAACATCCCGTAGCCTATCCAAAACTCACCCGAGCCCTAGGGGCTCCAAACCAAACATGAACACAAGTCTAAAAATATCATACGGACTTGCTCGTGCGATCATATCATCAAAATAACATCTAAATCTACGGATTTAACATTAAAACTCATGATTTTCTCAAGAACACTTCAAATTCACTATGTTCTCAACCGGACATCCGAATCACGTCAAATGAACTCTGATTTCCACCAAATTTCACAAATAGGACTTAAACATTATAACAAACCTGTACGGGGCTCTGAAACCAAAATACGGGTCCGATACCAATGAGTTCAAACATTAATTCATTTCTTTATTTCCTTTAAAATTAGTATAACAATTTTCTTCAAAAATTTATTTCTAAAGCTAGGGACCTCGAAATTCAATTCCGGGCATACGCCCAAGTCCCATAATTTACTACGGACCTTCCGGGACCGTCGGAACATAGGTCCGGGTCCGTTTACTCAAAATGTTGACCAAAGTCAACTAAAAATCATATTTAACTCTCAAAAAATTTATTTCATATATTTTCACATAAAGTCTTTCCGGATTCACGCCTGGACTGCCACACAAATCGAGGTAAATAAAATTAAATATTTTTAAGGTTAGTGAGCCCAAAATTGAGTCTTAATTCATAAGATGACCCTTTGGGTCATCACAATCTCCACCTATAAAACAAACGTTCGTTCTAGAACGGACATAGAAAAAAAAACCCTGAGCTGGCGAACAAGTGGGGATATCTACTCTGCATGTCTGACTCGTACTCCCAAGTAAATGCCTCAACATGCTGACCTTTCCACTACACTCGAACTGAAGGGTAACTCTTTGACCTCAACTGATGAACGTTACGGTCTAAAATGGCTACCGACTCCTCCTCATAAGTCAAATCCTTGTCCAATTAGACAGTGCTGAAATCTAACACGTGGGACGGGTCACCATGATATTCCCGAAGCATAGACACATGGAATACCGGATGAATTGAGGATAACCCTGGAGGCAATGCAAGTCTATAAGCTACCTCCCCCACTCTCTCGAGAATCTCAAATGGCCCGCTATACCTAGGGCTCAAATTGCCCTTCTTCCCAAATTCTCATAAAACCCTTCATGGGAGATACCCGAAGTAATACCCTCTATCCAACCATGAATGCCACATCATGAACTTTACGGTCGGCACAACTCTTTTTCCTGGGCTGAGCTGTAAGAAGAGGCCTCTATAACTAAGTCTGTACCCAATAACCGAGCCTCTCCTGGATCAAACCACCCAACTGGCGATCGGCACCATCTACCGTATAATGCCTCATATGGAGCCGTCTGAATGCTCGACTGGTAGCTATTATTGTAGGCAAACTCCGCTAACGGCAAGAACTGATCCCAAGAACCTCCAAAGTCAATAACATAGGTGCGGAGTATATCCTCCAAGATCTGAATAGTACGCCCTGACTGCCCGTCCGTCTGCGGATGGAATGCTGTGCTCAACTCAACTCGAGTACCCAACTCAAACTAAACTGCCCTCCAAAAGTGCGAGGTACACTGCGTACCTCGATCAGAAATAATAGACACTGGCACACCGTGAAGGCGAACGATCTCCCAAATATATATCTCTGCCAACTGCTCCGAGGTATAAGTACTTGCCACCAGAATGAAATGTGATGATTTAGTCAGCCTATCCACAATAACCCAAACATTGTCGAACTTCCTATGAGTCTGTGGGAGTCCAACAACAAAGTCCATAGTGATATGCTCCCACGTCCATTCAGGAATATCTATCTGCTGAAGTAAATCACCGAGTTTCTGATGCTCATACTTTACCCGTTGACAATTCAAGCAACGAGCCACATAAGCAACAATGTCCTTCTTCATCCTACACCACCAATAATGCTGTCGTAGGTCCTAATACATTTTGGCAGCACTCGGGTGAATAGAATACTTAGAACTGTGAGCCTCCTCAAGGATCAACTAACGAAGCCCATCTACATTAGGTATACACACTCTACCCTGCATCCTCAAAACACCTTCATCTCCAACTGTAACATGCTTGGAACCACCGTGCCGAACTGTGTCCCTAAGGACCATCAAATGCGGTCATCATCCTGCCGATCTCTGATACGCTCAAATAAGGAAGACCGAGCGACTGTACAAGATAAATCACGGCTAGGCGAAATATCCAACCTCACGAACTGATTAGCCAAATTTTGAATATCTGAAGCTAACGGTCTCTCACCAACTAGAATCAATGCAAGGCTTCCCATACTCACTGCCTTCCTACTCAATGCATCGGCCACCACATTGGCCTTCCCCAGATGATACAATATAGTGACGTCATAACCCTTCAACAACTCTAACCATCTCATCTGACTCAAATTAAGATCCTTTTGCTTGAACAAGTACTGAAGGATGCAATGATCCGTGAAAACCTCACACGACACACCGTAAAGATAGTGCCTCCAAATCTTCAATGCGTGAACAATGGCTGCCAATTCTAAGTCATGGACATGATAATTCTTCTCATGGACCTTCAACTGCCGAGATGCATATGCAATCACCCTGCCTTCCCTCATCAATACCGCTCCGAGCCCAACACGGGAGGAATCACAATATACCGTGAAAGATCCTAAACCTGATGGTAATACCAACACCAGTGCTGAAGTCAAGGCTATCTTGAATTTCTGAAAGCTCGCCTCACACTTGTCCGACCATTTGAATGGGAAACCTTTCTGAGTCAATTTAGTCATTGGGACTGCTATAGATGAAAACCCCTCCACAAAGCGACGGTAGTTACCTGCCAAACCCAAAAAGCTCATGCTTTCTGTGGCTGAAGTGGGTCTAGGCCAGTTCTTGACTTCCTTTATATTCTTAAGATCTACCTGAATACCCTCTACTGATACGATGTGACCCAAGAAAGCTACTGAATTCAACCAGAACTCACACTTTGAAAATTTAGCATACAACTGACTATCCCTAAAAGTTTGGAGCACTATTCGGAGGTGCTGCTCATGCTCCTTCCGACATCGGGAGTAAATTAGAATATCATCAATGAACACAATTATGGAGAAATCCAGATAAGGCTTGAAAACTCAATTCATCAAGTCCATAAATGCTGCTGGGGCATTAGTCAAGCCAAAAGACATCACCAGAAATTCATAGTGCCCATACCTCGTCCGAAAGGCTGTATTAGGAACATCGGATGCCCTAATCTTCAAATGATGGTATACCAACCTCAAATAAATTTTTGAAAACACCCTGGTACCCTAAAGCCGATCAAATAAATCATCAATCCTCGACAATGGATATTTATTCTTGATAGTGACTTTGTTCAACTGCCGGTAATCTATACACATTCTCATCGATCCATCCTTATTCTTCACGAACAAAACCGGTGCCCCCCCAGGGCGAGACACTAGGTCTAATAAAACCCTTATCAAGCAAGTCTTGCAACTGTTCTTTCAATTCTGGTGGCGCCATCCGGTATGAAGGAATAGAAATGGGCTGAGTGCCCGGAGCCACATCAATGCAAAAATCAATATCCTTGTCGGGTGGCATCCTGGCAGGTCTGCAGGAAATACCACGGGAAACTCACGAACAACAAGCACCGAATCTATAGAAGAAGCCTCAACACTAGAATCACGAACATGAGCCAAATAAGCCAAACACCCCTTCTCAACCATGCGACGATCCTTGGCATAAGATATAACCTTGCTGGAAGAATGACCAGGAGTCCCTTTCCACTCCAATCGAGGCAACCCGAACAAAGCTAAAGTAACTATCTTGGCGTGACAGTCCAAGATGGCATAATAAGGCGACAGTCAATCCATGCCCAATATGACATCGAAATCCACCATATCAAGAAGAAAAAGATCCACACTAGTTTAAAGACCCTCAATAACGACCACACACGAGCGATACACAGGATCTACAACAATAGCATCCCCCACGGCGTAGACACATAAATAGGGACACTCAAGGAATCACGGGGAACAACCAAATATGAAGCAAAATAAGATGATACATAAGAGTAAGTAGACCCCGTATAAAACAGAACTGAAGCATCTCTATTGAAAACTGAAATGGTACCTGTGATAACAGCATCGGAGGACTCCGCCTCAGGTCTGGATGGAAATGCATACAATCGGGGATGGCCCCCACCACCCTGAACCATGTCCCTGGGATGACCTCTGACAGGCGGACCTCCACCTCTAGCGGGCTGGCCTCCAACTCTAACAATCTGGCCCCTACCTCTGGCTACCTGACCCCTACCCCTGGCTGACTAGGCAGGTGGTGCCGGAACTATGGCACGAGAACTCTGGTACTGAAGTTGATTACCCAAAAATCTCGGACAAGCTCTCCGAATATGCCCATATTCATCACACTCAAAACATCTCTCCTTATACTGAGGCTGACCCTGACGAGCCGGTTGACCACGATAATAACTCTGCAGAGGAGTTGCTCTGATACGAGCTGATGGCGCACTATAGATTGGATGAGCAAAAGGAGGCATATAAGAACCACGACCACCTGAGGTACCATGGGATGCCTAAAATGCTGAATGAAATGGCCTAGAAGCATGACCTCTACTAAAAATAACCCCGCCTCCAGATGAGGCACCGCTGAATCTACCGGAATGGCGAGGTCTCTTGTCTGACCCCTGACCTCCAAATCCGAGAACTATCTCAACTCTCCTGGCCACATTAGCCGCATCCTGAAAAGAAATCTCGCTCCCTGTCTCCTTAGCCATCTGCAATCTGATCAGTTGAGCAAGGCCCTCAATAAATTTCCTGACCTTCTCTCTCTCTCTCTCTCTGTGGGTAACAAAAGAATAGCATGTCGAGACAAAGCCACAAAGCGAGTCTCATACTGGGTAACAGTTATACTGCCCTGCTGAAGACGCTCGAATTGACGACAACGCTCCTCTCTAGTAGTGATAGGCAGAAACTTCTCCAAATAGAGGTTTGAAAACTGATCCCAAGTTAGAGCAGGTGACCCAACTGGTCTAGTCAATAGATAATCCCTCCACCATTTCTTGGCAGAACCGGTCATCTGAAAAATAGGAAAATCGACCCCATTGGTCTCCAAAATACCCATGTTCTGAAGAACCTCATGACAACTATCAAGGTATTCCCGAGGATCCTCTGAAGTGGCATCGCTGAAATGAACAACGAAAAGCTTGATGAACCTGTCCAATCTCCACAAAGCATCGGAGGACATAACTGCCCCATCAACAAGCGGTGCTGCAGAAACTGGATGAACTACCCCAACTGGATTGGCTGCTAGGGTTTGAATTTGAGGAGTAATCTGCTCAGGAGTGTGGTTAGCAAGAGTCTGGACCCTTCCACCAACCTGAGATACGGCTGCTGCCACAGGGAATGCACCAGTCTAGGTTACACTCTCCATAAGGCCCACTAATCGGACCAAAGCATCCTGAAGCACTAGGGTAGCAATAAACCCCTCTGGGACCTGAGCTGGCCCCGCTGGACTGGTCTGAGCTGGAGCCCCCTCATCAATCTCTATCTGGGGCTCTGCAGTTTGAGATGCTACTTGAGCAATGGGCTGAGTCCTGCCCCTGCCTCGGCCTCTGGCATGGCCTTGACCTCTGCCCCAAGTAAGAGCTACTGCTGCTGCTGCTGGAGGACCTGATTGTCGGTCAGCGGAAGAAGAAGCACGTGTTCTCTCCATTTGCGAGAGAATAGAAGAATTCAATCAGTATTTGAGATAACAAGAGTCGCACTACAGAGTAGAAACAAAACGAGTTTGTTCATAACTTTATAGCCTCTGTGAGATAAGTACAGATGTGTCCGTACCGATACCTCAGACTCTATTAAGCTTATTCATGAATTGTGAGACCTAGGCAACCTAGTGCTCTGATACCAACTTGTCACGACCCAAATTCCCAACCCTCGGGATCGTGATGGCGCAAAACACCATACTTGCTAGGCAAGCCAATGTTAGAGGGATTCAACATTTAAAACAATTAAAGCCTGTACGAAACTTAATGTAATCCGAAAAACGATATCGAGAATAATGTGTGAAATGATGAAACGAAACTCGAAACTAATACGAATATCTAACTACCCAGGGTTTGGAGTCACAATTCACGAACTACTAAAGAATACTACAAGTATTTGGCTGAAATAAAATACATATGTATTTTGAATTAAATAAAACAGTAGAAAAAATATATGGAGAAGACACCAGGAATCTATGGACGCCAGCAGATCTACCTCATGTCTCCGTACGAAGGTATCAACTACTACTCCAGCTCAACTCTGACCGGAACCTGGATCTGTACAAGAAGTGTAGAGCGCAGTATCATTACAACCGACTCCATGTACTGGTAAGCATCGAGCCTAACCTCGACGAGGTAGTGACGAGGCTACGACGGGGCATTTATAATATAACTTGTATACAATGTTTAATAAAGCAAAAAGGAAATACTAAACTAAATAAAACAATAACTTGCAGTCATTAAATAAATAACTCAACTATCTTTCCATCTCTCGGCTATAACCAATCCTTACGAGAATTTTCCATGTTACAATTTAAATAATGGTAAGAGCAGAATATGAAAACAATAAGTAAGACAATGAGTATTCCGGTTTTTCATCAGATAACCAGTAACAACATGAATATTCTTCCTTATTACTCCTTGTTGCGGCGTGTAACCCGATCCTACCTGTCCACCCTTGTTGCTCCTCAATATATATATATATATATATATATATATATATATATATATATATATATATATATATATATATATATATATATATATATATCACCCCTATTCCTCTTGTTGCAGCGTGCAACCCGATCCCACCTGTCCACCCTTATTCCTCCTTGTTGCGGCGTGCAACCCGCTCCCACCAGACAATCACATTTCACCATTTATAGTAAATGTTTCAAAAATTAGATCAAAGTCTTTCACGTTATTTATGTCTCAACAAATGTAAACATAAAGTTGTACTATTAAGAAACATCACCAATTATGACTATACAATGAAACCAACCAGAATGTATCATGAAATACTAACAACCATTTCAACCATTATTGTACCACAAGGAAGCTAAGGAACAATTAATACTTTCAAATAAGTGAAACAATATTTAATAAAACAAGTAGACAATAAAACAAGTAGACATGGAAGCATCAATAATCATGAAATATTTAAGACATGAATATAATAAATTGGAAACGGGAAAGGAAACATGCTAAACAGATAATTTGGTGTCGTATAGATACTCGTCACCTCACCTATACACCACACATATGAAATTTCACACAACATTTAATTCGGAGATTCCTAATCCCTCAAGTCAAAGTTAGACCAAACACTTACCTCAATTCCGCAAGCCACTTACTGCTAAAGTATAACTTTTCCTTTAGAATTTACCTCCAACCCACTCGAATCGAATCATAATAAGTTCAATATAATTAATTCGTGCTAAAGTAACTGACTTTAATGCAAAACTATGATTTTCCTAAGTTTTCCCAAAAAACGTTAAAAACAGACCCCGGGCCCGCTTGGTCCAAACTTGGGGTTCGGACCAAATTCTGTTTACCCATTCTCCCCCGGGCCCGAATATGTTGTTAGTTTCGAAATCCGACCCCAATTCGAGGTCCAAATTCCAATTATGCAAAATTTCCTTATTTTACCCAAACCCCCAATTTCTACCATGAAAACCCTTGATTTTTGAGATAAAAGTGATGAAAAACAATGGGTAATCGAAAGAAAATATTTTAGAATCGTTTACCAACACTTTGGGGTAGAACTTGTATGTTGAAAATTGCTTCTAGGTCTTCTTGGTTTTGAAATTTGAAATTTGAAATAATGGCTTATTCCCGTGTTACTGTTCTGGTTTTAATCGATGGGAAGGCCTTCATCGCGTTCGCAATGGGCCTATCGCGATCGCGGAGTGTTACGGCCCAATAGCCTTCGCGTTCACGTATATATGCTCGCGTTCGTGATGCTTTGCTTTAGATGACCATCGCGATCGCGACCCAGTGGTCGCGTTCACGTAGAATAAATTGAGACTCCCCTTCCAGGCCCATAACTCATTGCGTTCGCGATAGCCTGGTCGCGTTCGCGAAGGGTAATCCCTCCAGTGCTTCGCCTTCGCGACCAAGGTTACGCGTTCGCGTAGAAAAAAATGACCCCCAGTGCATTTACACTTCGCTATCGCGGGAGAAGCTTCGCCATCGCGAAGAAGAACACACCAGTGCACCAGAAAACAGATATGCAACATATTTTTCCTAAGTTAAAACATCCCGTAGCCTATCCAAAACGCACCCGAGCTCTCGGGGCTCCAAACGAAACATGCACGCAAGTCTAAATACATCAGACGAACTTGCTCGTGTGATGAAATCATCAAAATAACATCTAAAACTACGGATTTAACATAAAAACTCATGATTTTCTCAAGAACACTTCAAGTTCACTATTTTCTCAACTGGACGTCCGAATCGAATCGCCAAAAAATATTTTCCAAATATTAAAAAGAAGAAATACTCGATTAATATGGAAATTCCATTATTTTCTAAAATTATTCATTCAAAGATTATACATCGATCTATTTTTATCTATCATTAATATTCCCAGAATTAATACACAACGCTTTCTTGAATCAACAAACAAATTGATTGATAAATACATTTCCAATAATGAAATAAATCAAGAAAAAATTAATAATCAAANGTCAAATGAACTCCGATTTCCACCAAATTTCATAGATATGACTTAAACATTATAAAAAACCTGTACGCGGCTCCGGAACAAAAATACGGGCCCGATACCAACGAGTTCAAATATGGATTCATTTCTTTATTTCCTTTAAAATTAGTTTAACAACTTTCTTCAAAAATTTATTTCTAAAGCTAGGGACTTCGGAATTCAATTTCGGGTATACGCCCAAGTCCCATATTTTACTACGGACCTCCCCGGACCGTCATAACACAAGTCCGAGTCCGTTTACTCAAAGTGTTGACCAAATTCAACTAAAAATCAAATTTAACTCTCAATTTTTTTTATTTCATATATTTTCACATAAAGGCTTTCCGGATTCCTGCCCGGTCTGCGCACACAAATAGAGGTAAATAAAATTAAATCTTTTTAAGGCTAATGAGCCCAGAATGGAGTCTTAATTCATAAGATGACCCTTTGGGTCATCACATTCACAAACTTTTGACGACTCTAAAAAGGGATCAAAGGTCCAAGACCAAGGATAATGCTAGTGTTCATTGTAGTGATGAAATGGAGACTATGGAGGAGAGTAATGATGCAAACAATTCAAACAATATCTCTGTTAATGCTGGAGTTAATCCTAAGCTTGCCGACTTAGGTAAGAATATTTTTCTTGGCAGTAATACGTACCAATGTTGCATGACTATTGCTTCGGATCTCTAGCAAAACCTAAACCTTAGCGGCACACACTGTCGAAGCTCGAGCAGCTCTTTAATGGCATTTCCGGAAACTGGCCAGCCTCCTTGTGAGCCTGCTCAGTCATCCCTACTCTCACCCCAGCGTCAAAGAACTCCTACAAACCCTAATATACCCATAAACTATGAGTAATCATTACAACCTAATGCATTAAATGCCCAAATGCAAACCCTACCCGACGTTCCCATTAAATTTGTTGAATATCTTCATGGTGAGCTAGTGATTAGATGGAAGAATGCAAAAGTAAGGGAATCGATCATTCAATAAAGATTAACACTAGCTGTTCTTAGCAAATTCTCATATGGCAAGCCTGTGATCAACGAGCTACGTAAAGCAATCCCAATCCAATGTGAATTGAAAGGTGCGTGTTCAGTAGGTCTTATTGAAGACAATCATGTATTGATCACGCTTTCACTTTTAGAGGACTATGTTCACTTGCTATCAAAACCAGCTTTTTACTTGAATGCTCAATGGGAGATGTGCAGACGAGATGTACGAAGTGGAACCCTTGGTGGTCTCCTGATGAAGAAAATCTTATTGCAATAGCATGGATTGGCTTCCTTGAGCTGCTTCCAAACGTTTTTGGTAAGAAATTTGTGTTTTCCTTGGCTAGTGCAGTAGGGAAGCCTTTACATGTTGATTTGGCTACTTAAAAGTGGTACTAGACCTAGTTGTGAGAAGGTTAAGGTGGAGGTGAATTTGCTGGCTAAATTTCCTCAAAGAATTAAAATGGGGGAGGAAGAAGATGATATTGGTCCAGAAGAATCAAAATGGATAAAGATCAAGTATGAATATATGACTAAGTATTGTAAAACTTGTATACAACAAGGTCATAATGAAGTGGATTGCTGGGTAATTCATCCCGAGTTACACAAGAAATTTGATGAAAGTCTTGAAGATTAAAGTAAACGAAAGCAGACAAAGGAGATAGTGGGAACTGCTACAACTACTACAAAAATTCTTTCGAGTGGAAAAACGGTAGGAAATCCTAATCATAACAATGAAAAACAAGAGTGTATGCAAAGAAGACAAAGTAAGTATCAAAGGGATAACCGAGGACATATTATTGAGAGTGCAAATGTTAATAAAGGTGTCAAATGTAAGGGGAAGGACAGTGAATATGCTGTGGTTACAAAGAATTCTTTTGATGCATTGAATCTGCAAGAGGAGGAGAATGAAACACTGATGATCAGTGATGGTAAAGAGGCTGAAGTATCGAATTACTTGGAGAACAAAACTGAAAAGTCTATTCCTAATCCTAAGGAGAATATAATTGATAATGGTGCTAATGTTTCTCTACCAAAAACAAGGAGAAGTTGAAGCCAAACGTATTAAAAAGGAGGCTGCTTTGAATATTTTTAATAAGGAAAAGGAGGAGGACAATAAGGAGAAAAATTTGAATCCTCCTCCGAGTGGGATAGCTAGTCCAGGAAAGAATGGGACTCAGAATGCGACTAAGATAAAATCTCCTAATCCTAATCCTACAGGGATTGAGGAGGCTGCTAGAAAGGAATCTATTATAGACTGGGTGCATAGGCGATTTGGTACAAGAAAGGAAGAACTTAAGGAGCTAAAGCCTTCCCAAACATAAGAGGTTTATGGGTAGAAGAATGCACATATTGAAGTTAATTCTGGGAAACTTTTATGGAGTGCTGAAATTGATAATATGGAATCAGAAATACACACAAGTATTTCAAAAGGAGGCAAAGAAAACAAGGATCCCAACCAGGAGCACGAAACAGACACAAGCAACCCTAGTGCTACAGTAGACCCTAGGGTTCCACAAACTAGGGTTGCTGGTAACTTGAGCTTAAACAAGAAGCATCCAATATCACCACCCGGAGTCGATAAAGGAGCATCTATGGAATGTATAACAACTGGAGATTCAACTTTTGAAGATCATACTAAGAAGAAAGCCAATGCAACAGTAAACCCTAGTTGAGCTGTTGAGGATTTGGCCACTGTTGAGGGTGATCAGATGGATATTTTAGGTACTGAATAGGCTGGTAAGGTTAATGCTAATGTACTACAAGATACAATGATATTATAACATGATGCAACTGATGGGAAGGCATCTGATCTCAATGGAACAGTAATGCCAACACTTCCAGCTACAAGAAATCCTAATTCAGGGTTATGCATATGAGATCCAATTCAAGGTGATGCAGGAGAACTTGGAGATCATGGAGAAGGATTTTGAGGTGTTAAAGGAGGCAACAGTGAGGGCACATGATGATATTGGGCAAACCATAGTCCTTAAAACTCTAGAGCTATTGAAGTAATGCCTATGGCGTGTGCTTTAGGTACTGGGGAACCAATGAAAATTCAAGTTGATGTACCCTTGAAATCACCTAATCAGATACTTCATTATATCATTACACATAATGTGACTCCAATCGACATTCCGAATGCAATTTGAAGATAAGGGTGATGATGAATCAACATTAGGTAATTTCAACGATGTGGCCTAGGAGGCCGAATTATCACCTAGGTTTAATGAGAAGAGTGGTAATAAAGAAAAGAAACAAACAAAGAATAAATAACCACCACAACCTAAAAGAATCTTTCCCAAGAGGACAACCTCAACTACCAAATGATGATTAAAACCTTGATCTAGTTTATAGGGTCCGTACGAACTCAGCAGGCCTTTTAGAGGGTGATAAATATGGATAAGGAGTATGGTTTTTCATTGTTTCACTCATGGAACTATTTCAAAAAGCTGGGCACATTACATGAGAAGGTTAGGAATGGATACTGCCTATGCAAACATCAACGGCAAAATCTGGTTGTTCTTGGACAGTATTGTGGAGTGGGAATTGCTGATTGATACTGAACAATAGGTGACTATAAAGGTTTATCATCAAAGCATTGGTAATCATATTTTGATGACTTTTTTCTATGCTAAATGTTCTTATCTTGAAAGGATGGAATTGTGGGACAACTTGTACTATCTTGCTAGTGACGTGGAGTTGCCTTGGGTAGTTGGTGGTGATTTCAATGTTGTTTTGAGTGAAGAAGAAATGATAGGAGGTCTTCCAATGTACCCTTCAGAACATGAGGCTTTGATATTTGTGTGAATTCATGTGGGTTGTTTGATCTTGGATATAAAGGAAGTCCTCTCACATAGTGGAATGGGAGACCTAATGTCGTGTGCATATTTAAGAGGTTGGACATGATATTTGTAAATCTTCCTTTCCAAACTCTCTTTCGTAGAATTTAGGTAGAATATCTAATAAGAACATGCTAAGATCATGCACCTTTAATGATGAGTAGTGGAGAGAATGCAACACAATTTGTGAAATCATTTAGATTCCCTAATTTCTCGGAAAAACATGAGACTTTTAAGGAAGTTATTAGGAAAAAATGGGTGGCAGACTTCATTGGATATCCTTTCTTGATGTTCAAGTAGAAGGTGAAGCGGGTGAAGATAGCCCTCTCCAAATAGAGCAAGCTTCATAGTGACATTTGAGAAAAAGCTTGAGCTATGTAGGATGCCAACTATAGAAGAGGTTAAGGGTGCAGTATTTGCTTTAAGTGGTGATAGTGCAAGTGTTCCTCATGGTTTAACTTATACATTTTATCAAAAGTGTTGGGACATTGTAGAGGAATACATATAGATAATGATGCATGTCTTTTATGGAGGCCATCACTACCAAAATCAGTTACTCATACCAATCTAGTGTTTTTTTCCTAAGAAGCCTTTGGTGCTCACATTATCATATTTAAGACCTATAAGTCTAAGTAACTTTATAAACAACGTTATCTCAAGGGTGCTGCATGACAGATTGGAGAAGATACTTCCTTCATTGGTCTCTTCGAATCAATTTGGATTTGTTAAAAGAAGGAGTATCTTTGATAATATCCCAATGACACAAGAGATTCTCACTGATATAAGGCTAAAGGGAAACCCTGCATATGTGGTGATCAAGCTAGATATGGCTAAGGCTTATGATAGTGTATCCTGGAAGTATCTGCTACTTGTTTTGAGGAAGATAGACTTTGCAGAACACTTCATCAACATGATATAGGATTCACTCTCAAATAACTGGTATTCAGTGCTAGTTAATGGATAAGCTTCAAGTTTCTTTAAATCCAAAAGAGGAGTCAAGAAAGGAGATCCTTTACCTCTAACATTGTTCATTTTATCAGCTGAGGTGCTATCAAGATCTTTGAATAAACTATTTGAGGAAAAAAGGTTTAAAGGACTTGGGATGCCAAAGTGGATTGACCCTTTAAATCATTTGGCTTATGCTGATGATACAATCATATTTGCTTCTGCTGACTCTTACTCTTTGGGGAAGATAGTTGAGGTTCTTACACAGTATGATCAAACATCTGGACAACTGATTAATCTGTCCAAAAGCTTAAACTACATGCATGCTAATGTGGTATGATCACTGTTCTCTTCTGCGGGTGCAATTACAAGATTTCAAAAAGGTGAGTTTCCATTTACTCCTAGGCTGCCCTATTTTCTACACAAGGAGGAGGAATGATTACCACAATGATGTCATTAAGAAGGTAAAGGCAGAGTTGCATTCCTAGAAAAGGAAACTGTTATCTTGTGGTGGCAAGGCAACACTTATTACTAGTGGGCTGCAAAGCATGCCTACTCATATCCTCTCAGTACTGGATCCTCCGATAATGTGCTGGAACATTTGCATAAGACATTTTCTAGGTTTGTCTGGAGTAACAAAGAGGAAAAAAGAAGCAAACATTGGACAAAATGTCTTAATCTGTGCTTACCAAAAGAAGAAGGTGTGCTAGGTTTTTAGATCACTCTTTGATGTATCTAAAGCCTTGTTTGAAAAGCTGTGGTGGAAGTTTAGAACATCAAAGTTTCTATGGTCAAACTTCGTGGGGAATAAGTACTGTAAGAAAGAAATATCTACTGTGGTTCAATATAGAGGGGGCTCACATGTGTGGATAAAGATGTTGAAAACAAGGGATGAAGTGGAGCATGAGATTCTATGGGAGATGAATAGGGGTTCTGCCAATGTATGGCATGAGAATTGAACTTGATTAGGGGCTTTGTATCATGTAGTACCCCCAGATTTTTCTATCAATGAAGAACTGCAAGAAGTGGCTGGGTTGAGGGACGAAGATAGTTGGAATGTTCAGCTACTGAAGCAATCTTTTCCAGATGATATTGCAGATCATATAAGGAAGGAAGTGCATTTTGATGACACTGATGAATACTGGGATACTCCTAAGTGGATGCCAACAACCTCAAGCAGATTCTCAGTCAGTAATGCATCGCAAATACTAAGGCATTGGGCTCCTACAAATGCAGAATACAAGATTTTGTATACTGAAGGTTTTCCTTTTAAATCTCATTCTTTTTATGGAGATTATGGAAAGGAAAGATACCCACTGATGACCTTTGGAGGAGAAATGGATATGTAGTTGTATCTAATGTTGGTGTTGTTTTCCACCACAAGAAGATACCTTCCATCACTCATTCCTCACAAGTGACACTACAACACGGGTGTGAAAGGTATTGTAGTCAGCATGGTGCATGTTCATCAAGTAATAAAAACATGATGGAATGCAAAATGTTGTCCCAAACTCAAGCCATTGTTTCAGGTAGCTCCAGCAGTGATCACCTGTGAACTTTGGAAGAGGAGAAATACCATGAAGTATTGGGGTGCAGTGTCTTGCAATAGGGTGATTCATGAGGTGAATAAGACCCTGCACTATCTGGAAAGAGTGAGGTATCCATTGCTCCCAAGCATTCCTTTAATATGGTCGGATATGATCAAATACTTTGAACGATACAAGCCTTATGTGGTGACCAAAAGAGTAACATGGCAGCTTCCTTATGAGGGTTGGTTCAAGTGTAACACTGATGGTGCATCAAGAGGTAATCCTGGACCTAGCTCCTATGGTTTTTGTCTGAGAGATTGTGTTGGTGATTTAGTGTATGCCAAGGCAGTGGAGATAAAAGAGGCAACTAATATTGTTGCATAAGCTAAGGCAATAGTTGAAGGCTTGGCTTATTGTGTTGAGAAGCAGCTGCACCCTCTTATTATGGAGATTGATTCTTTGGTGATGAAGAGGATAATTTAGGGTGACTAGGAATCTCCTTAGTGTATAGGGGCAGAGCTGAATAAGATTAAGGAGATCAAGAGCAATTTCAATGTTCTCTTTCAGCATGTGTGTCACGACCCAAAACCTATGGGTTGTGATGGCACCGGATACCACTGTCAGGCAAGCCAACCCGTTAATCAGTTGAAATACCTTCCTGTTTAACAATTTCGAAATCGTTGCCTTTATTGCATTTCATAATCAAATAAATATATTTTTGTAAATTAAACGCGACAAGAAATCTATTTAATTCAATAAAACAAGACTCACACATCCCCAGAACCCGGTGACACAAGTACATGAGCAGTTTCTAAGAATTTATACAATTATACAACTCTTGTCCGAGAAATAAATGGGACAAAGGCAATAGATATAAAATGTAGGTACACCGAAAGGAGACTCCGGCAGCTGTGGAACGCCTCTGGATGAATGCAGCCCGTATAAGTCCCCAAATCGATTACTGTACTATAAAGATACCTGTGCAACAAAATGCACAGAAAGTGTAGTATGAGTACATATACATATATGTACCCAGTGAGTATCCCGTCTAATCTCGAAGAAGTAGTGACGAGAGGTCGACTCGATACTCACTAAGGTCCAACAGTAATAAAGTAAGCAGGATGTAAGGAAAACTGTAGGCAAGTAAACAAATAATCAAGTACATCAATATCCGGCATCAAGTAACAACCTCAAATCAAACAAGTTTGGTATCCGCCATGGCGTACGACCCGCTCCCATATGGTACTCACTCACATCGCTCTGCCGTGGCGTACGACCCGATCCCACCCTGTAGTCTCAATCTCACCGTGGCGTACGACCCGATCCCACCCTGTAGTCTCAATCTCGCCGTGGCGTACGACCCGATCCCATAATATACTCTCTCATCACTCTGCCGTGGCGTACGGCCCGATCCCACAATATAATCAATCATCAATCTGCCGTGGCGTACGGACCGATCCCACAATATAATCAATCATCACTCTGCCGTGGCGTACGTCCCGATCGCATAATATACTCTCTCATCACTCTGCCGTGGCGTACGACCCGATCCCATCCCGTAATTCTCTTATCACACTTAAATCAAGCCAAGTATCACAACGTTCAAAGACAACAATACCAATCACACAAGTATACAAGTCATATCTATGCTACAACAGGGAAAAACAATGAACATGTTGTGTCCTAACTACCCGGACGAAGCAGTAATAGCCACTACGTACGGACTCTCGTCACTCGGTGCGTACGTAGCCCCCAAACAAGATCACATAGCAAACAAGGTTACCTAGAGGGACAATTTCCCTCTTACGAGGTTAGAAAGGAGACTCACCTCGCTCCGAAGATTCATCACCGGCTTCCAAGCCTCTACGACGACTAAAAATGGATGCGCACGCTCCCAAACTATTCAAATAACGATAATTTAATGAAAATATGCTCAATAGATCATAACCAATTTAAATTACAAAGTTCCTCAGCCCGACTCTATGAAATGACCAAAATGCCCTCGGCCCCACGTGCCCGGACCTCGAAATTTCTTGAAGAAAATCCCTACCCGAAGCTTTACTAATTCAATAACACATTTTACTCAATTATTCATGCTAAATTCGTGGCTAAAATCCAAATTTCCAAATTTCTAGGTTTTCTTCAAAATACTAATTTTTCCACAAATTTTCCCTAATTTTCATGTTCTAATCCATGATATAATCTTGTATTTAACTTAGAAATAAGTAGAATGATCTTACCTCTGAAGCTTGGTTGAAATCTTCCTTGAAATGCTCTCAAAATCCGCCCATAGTCATGAAGAAATGAAGAAAAATGAGCTAAACCCGCTAAAATATCATTCTGCCCAGGTATTTTCTCATCGCGATCGTGGAGAACAATTTTCGAGCCCAAAATTTGCTCTTCGCGATCGCGGAAAGGGCTTCGCGATCGTGGTGAACAATTTCCCGGACAGCCTCCAGTAGAATAGTCATAACATTTTGCACACAACTCCAAATGCCAAATGGTTAAATGTTCTGAAAACTAGACTCCAAGATATACATCTTTCATGTGTTGGTCATCTTACAATTCCTTATATATTTCTAGATATAGTCTGGCAAAGTCAGCCCATGTGCAACACAACTTTCTTCGTCATCTTCCCGGACACCCTGTAATGTAACCGACATAACTCTTTGTACACATATCCAAATCATGAATGGTTTAAATTTATATAAACTAGACACAAAGGGCTACAACTTTCATTTTTATACCATCTCAAAATTCCTTATAGATGGTGAGATATGAGCCTCCAAATTCGAATCAGTGCAGCAGAACATTTACTCTACGCGATCGCGAAAGGCTTTCCGCGATCGCGATTCACTGGCCCGTTTCTCACATTTTACTCACCGCGATCGCGACCAATTCCCCGCGATCGCGTAGAACACTGCTGTAGCCAAAAACCAGCAGTTAAAAATGGCCTAGAAATGGTCCGAAACCACCCCGAAACTCACCCGAGCCCCTCGGGACCTCGTCCGAACGTACCAACAAGTCTGGAAACATATCACGGACTTAGTCGAGGCCTCAAATCAGATCAAACAATGCCGAAAATACGAATCACGCAAGAATTCAACTTTATGAACTTTGAAATTTCTAACTTTCACATCCGATGCCGAAACCTATCAAATCACGTCCGATTGACCCCAAATTTTGCACACAAGTCACATTCGACATTACGGACCTGCTCCAACTTTCGGAATCGCATTCCGACCCCGATATCAAAATTTCCACTTCCGGTCGGATTTTCTCAAAAACCTTCAAATTTCTATCTTTAGCCAAATGACCTTAAATTGACTTCCGGGTATCCGAATTCACTTCCGATCGCGCTCCCAACTCCAGAATCACCATACGAAGCTATTCCCAAACTTGGAATCCCAAACGGACATCAATATCTCTGAAATGCTCTTTAAGCCAAACTTTAAGAAATTCCTTCAAAATGCTGACTTCCATAATATACGCCGAAACGCTCCCGGGTTATCCAAAACCCGTTCCGGATATACGCCCAAGTCCGAAATCATCATACGAACCTGCTGGAACCTTCGAATCCTTATTTCGAGGTTGTTTACTCAAAATTCTAGTCTTACTCAATTTCTTCAACTTAAGGCTTCCGAAATAAAAATTTTCCTTTCAATTCTACTCCGAACCTCCTGAATTTCAACTCTGACCATACACACAAGTCAAAATACCTGAAATGGAGCTGTTCATGACTCCCAACTGCTGAACGACGCGCTGGATCTTAAAACGACCGGTCGGGTTGTTACAATGTGCTAAGGGAGGGTAATGTTGTTACTAATTCTTTTTAGCTAACCTAGTTTTTTCTTTTGCAGGTACTATCATATTTCATTCTTATCAGGATTTACCTACTGTAGGAAAGACATTGGCGAACATGGACAAAACACAAATTCCTAACCTTAGGGTTAGAGTTTCCAAAAGGAAAGCACCATATTGATGATTGAATTTATGAGTTTAAAGCCTGTTGTAGTCATTGCCAAGTCTTCCTCTCATATCTGTATAGTGTGTAGCTATTTTCCAGTGGTATTATCATTGCAACATGCTCATTTTGGAGGTAGTGTAACACTTTATAGAATAGTTAGGGCAAACAATCAAGTCACTAGATCATATGCAAGCTTACAAGGTGATATCCTTTCTTTTATTAGGGCTTGGTACTACCTACTTCTTGATGATACTGCTACACGATGTACTATTCAAATTACACATTATGTGTTTGCTTATACTGTGTGTAAGTAGGTTGGACAGTGGCATTTATATTAAGTCACAAGGACAACTACTGCTTATTGCACTTGATCACATAGGTTTTATATTGTTCTATCATATTCCAATGGTATTAGTGTGGTTTCATGCTCATTATAGAGATGAAAAGAAAATATATACCTCCACTTTGCTAAGAAGGAAGTTCGTGTTTCATAGTGCTTTATGCACAACTTTGAGCTACTGCCCTGCAAGTGTCATGACTGAGTATAATGAGGTCTACTTTGGTTGGAGATGGAGATCAATAGGGCAGAGTTCAAGCTGGATCAACACTTTGGTTTGGTGGTTCTAAATAGCTTCAACACAGTGGTGTACTTGTTTGGAATCCACATTAGCCTTGTCCATTGGAAGCTTGTCCTATGGAATGTATAACTTGGCGCCTGGTGAGAGAATTAGAGGTGCTACTTGGTTTTTCCCTTGTCCTTCGGATTCACTTTCACTACTTGGATATGGAAGCATACATCCCAGTTCTTTGCAATAACTAGTTATTAGTATTAGCTTTCTCATTCATAATATTAGCTAGTAGTAGTTTACATCTTTTACATTGGCTTGGACATCTTGTAGGACTTGGATCCAATTTTGGGATTATATTTATGTATTATCCACTAGGTAGCCTTCCTATTGGTATATTTGTTAAGAAAAAACTAGAGTTAATCAGGAGAAGGAAACTAGTGAACAAGTTGCACCTATAACTACCCAATCAGTCATTTTGAGTGTAAGCCTTCTGTTCGTTGGTTTGAGGTCTTGAATAGATTCATATGATATATTAAGACTTGGGTGTATGATTGCTTCAATGTTCGATAGGTTCAAAATCAATTTGGAAGAAAAGTTTCATTTTTGGAAGCTGTAAGATGAAGAGTTGACCAAGGTTTGACTTTTGTGTAAATGTTCTTTGATTTGAATTTTGATGGTTTCAATAGGTTGTTGTGGTTATTCTGGGCTTAGGCATATGCCCCGATTCATATTTTGATGGTTCTCGAAGGTTTTGGCTTTATTTGGAAAGTTTAAAGGTTTGACCAAAAGTTGACTTCGTTCATATCAGGTTTGGATTGTTTTCCATGGAGTTAGAATATGTTCTTTAAGTCTTTTGGAACTTGTGTTCAACATTTGGGGTCATTCCGAGTTCTTTATATGTGTTCAGCATAAGTTTGAAATTTGAAATTTGAAATAGTTCATTAAGCTTGAATTGAGGTGCTATTCATGGTTTTAATGTTATGTTGTGTGATCTGAGGCCTCAAGTAGGTCCTTATTATTTGTTGGGACGTATTGGTATGTTCAAACGGGGTCCTGAGGGAGTCGAGTGTGTTTCGGGGTAGTTTCAGATCATCCCCCCTTGTTGTTGATTGCTAGTTTCTCTGATTTTTCTGCTGCTGAGAGTGTTCTTCGCAATCACATGAAGAGGACTTCGATCACGAAGTGTTCTGGGTGCTTGTTGGACTTTCTTCTTCTCATTCACGGTACTAGAGTCGCGTTCGCTGTCGTTGAGGCTTTAAGCCTTCACGTTTGCATACGGGACCACGCGTTAAACATAGTGTTGAGATAGGTTGGGAAGGCCAGGTTGGTTGACCTTGGCGTTCACGAGACGACACGTAGGAGTCTTCGAGGCTTCTATTCAGCGGAATGCATATACTACCATCTGTGATGCCATGCACCGCGATCGCGTGCCTGGGGCCATGTTCATATAGGAATCTTCAAGGCATCTAAAGTTTTTTACTTCGTGATCGCGAAGCTGGTCCTGCGATTGCAAAGGGTTTACGTGGGCAGTGCATACATGTTGTTATTTTCGGACTTGGAACTCATTTTACCACATTTTTAGATTGAGAGCTCGAATTGAGGAGATTTTTTGGTGATTTTTACCCACTTGGATTGGGTAAGTGTTCTTGACTCAGTTTTGATTATTATTCACGATCCTATCTTTGATTTTGGTTTGACTGGTGCATCTAAAAGAGAAATTGGGGGCTTTTGGCAAAGACTTTTCTATAGTGAATAATTGGGTTTTGAACATCACCACCCAAATCGATGGGCCGCGACGGGCACCCGGTACCTTACTCAACCGAGTACCAATATAATGTATCTTTCTTATTACATCATCATATACATGTGACTTACGGGCCGAATAGGCCAATGTGATCATTTATAAATCAAAACATAGGCTGACAATGCCGCACAATCTTTCATGTACAAGGCATATGTATACAAGCCTCTAAGAGTACATAAATGCCATAAAGGTCGGGACAGGGCCCCGCCATACTAATCAGTACATGTCCTAATAATACAGACCACATAAGTAACTCTGGAGCAAATGGAGCGCATCAACACCTTCCGCTGAGCTGATAGAGTACTTGGAGGACTCTCGACCTGTCTATCAGGACCTGCGGGCATGAAACGAAGCGTCCCTAGGCAAAAGGGACGTCAGTACGAATAATGTACCGAGTATGTAAGGCACATAAATAAGTACATAACAAACATGGAAGAAATATAGAGTAAATGACTCAGCCTGTAAGTCCAAATTACTCTGTAAATCATGAAATAATTATAGTGTCATGCATATGCGTATGAATGTCATGCCGTGCATAGGTACATGTTTCATAACATCATCAGGCCTTTGAGGGCATCCCATCATATCATCTCGGCCACCGTGGGCAAAATCATCAATGTATACCAACTGATAAGGTAGTGATGCGTATATAATGCCAAAACCTTTCACATATCCCATATACATATATATAAATATATATACGCGTATATAATGCTTCTGGTCATGGTTCAATGTGCATGTATAAATGCATGAAATGCAAATGAAATACGTTAATAAAATATCTCGGTACGTCGTTAGACCATTATGCCTCTGATTAATATCATGAAATAAACTTTACCAATATACGTATTTTTGAGAACCATGAACAAATGATTAAATAATATGACACATGGGGAATCAAGAACATATATTTCTATGAATAGATTCATTTATGGAATTTGTGCATTTGCTCGTTTTGTTCGTGTCATATAGAGCATGCCAAAAAAGAAGAAGGAATAGCCTTAACACACCTGAACCGATTATCTTGAAAATCCCTCTAACACAAGTCAATTACGACAACACGTAATGGCGGATCAATGTAGGGGAGAATCGGTGTAGTTTTCTTGAGAAAGATTCCACCGTACTTTCTTAGAATCACAAAATCCCATTGCTATTATGCGGTGTAACTTCGTATGACAGTCAGATTTATCCTTTGGAGACGAATTGCCGTAGGTGTTTTATATGAAGGAACGTCCAATGTTTGATAAAGAAGGTAATGTGATTATTGGGATGATAAAGAAGAGCTTAACATTTAACCGAATGAAGATTAACCCCCTTTTCTTGAACGACCAGAGTTGTAACTCATTTGATATTTCTTGTTAAAATTTGTAAAATTCCCAAAGAATAGACAAAGAATCAAAGTAACCCAATGATACGTGGACTTTCAGTTTGAGGTTTTGAGCCACATAATTCTTCTTAAAGTGAAACCTTGAATATAGAATTAAGAGTCATTTAAATGCCTCTTTGGGCTTCCACGTTGGGGGGTGTTACATTTATATATAATTCATCCCGTTCCTTAATCAACTTATTAATCTCCCACCAATCCAATAATTAACAAATTACTCACATAATTAAGAATTATCTCAAATCACTTATAATACTACTCACTTTCAACACACCTTATACAATCTTACTAACATAGTCATGTGGCACCTTGTATGGTACTAGTCCATAATTATCGGGTATTATAGCTCAGACTGTATTTTATCCCAAATTGTCAAACTTCGACGAAATTCATTTTTTTTGATTTGATTACCCTCTTACCTTCACGAACTTACTCATGACTTGTTTGAAATAACATAATACCGATAGTCTCCACATAATCTGGTCCTTGAACTGATGTCAATTATCTTACGACAAATCCAACGTACAATACTACATGGTGTATCATCGTCGTAATTTCATACTACGAGCGTAACATCATTGTAATGTAATACTGCAGGGCATAACATCATTCTCCCCTTTGGAATATTTTTGCTCGAATGTTGACTGATGCACTTATTATTCTCATAACCCATAGCTCTTGCGAATCTTATAGCTATCAAGGGCAAGGATTCAACAAATCAAGAAAGGAAAATATTCCATGATTACCTTCAAAATTCAAACATTTGAATTGAATTTCAAATGTGAAATGGATTACTGCACTTCTAGTAGAAACCCTTACTGAAGGAAAGATTTTTCAATATCATGGAAGGAAGCTTGCTAGAATCATGGAGAAGATCTATTATTTTTTTGTGAAAGAAAAATACTACATGGAAAGATACTACAAGACTGAGGAAGAATATATTTTCTATGGAAATAAAATATATTATGGATGTAGTACAATCTATACTATGGAAAAAGATTATTCTCCTAGATCAAGAAAATAATATTTTCAATATAATAGGAGAAGAATATATTTTCTATGGAAAGAAAATATCTATTTTATGGAAGATTATTTTTCAAGATCAAGAAAGGAGTAATTCATAAAGGAGTTCAAATATGCTATTATTTACGGGAAAATATTTCTATTACATTTTCTATGGAAAGAAAATATCTATTTTATGGAAGGTTATTTTTCAAGATCAAGAAAGGAGTATTTCAAAAAGGAGTTCAAAGATGCTATTATTTACGGGAAAATATTCCTACTACATTTTTCCTTTCGTATGGAATGAGTATAAAGAATGACTATTGCTCTTATGGAAATTCGTGAATATTGAATCAAGATGATGGAAGGTTGAATAAGATGCACGTGGAGATTTAGTTATGAAATGCAAAGTTTTCTAAAGAAGATCAACCAAGATATTGCTTGCAAATAAAGAGAAAATATTCTACTACCATAAAAGAAAAAGAATCCTCTACACAAGGATTCTCATGCTGGTACTCAATGAAGAATTTATACATTCAAGAAAGAAAAGTGGAGACAATTGGGATCTGTCCAAATACAAGAAGTCAAACAAGAAAAGGAAATCAATATTGCAAAGATGCCTATATGCATCTTCAAAGGAGTGCCAAGTAAACATACTATCTATATTCATACAAGTGCTGGAGCTGCAAATTATGGAAACGAATAAATGAGCAACGATCAAAGTCCTTGGGTTATGCAATAGACATAACAAGTTGAAAGGGCTATATATATACAAGACCTATGAAAGAAGAAATCACGCAACTCTCTATACAATCGTCTACCCAACTACAAGTTCTTTATTCTAATCTTAACAAGCAATGTAATTCACTTTTAGATTTACTGTGTACACAAAATAGAGAAGAGAGACAAAAAAATATTGGAGAGGCACTGTGTCCGAGAAGTTTGTGTCATTGTTCGTTTCTTTGGTGAGAGAGTGAAAACCAAAGGGTTGTTGTTGGTGAGCGAGTGAAAACCAATTCTTGTTCGTTGTTGGTGAGCGAGTGAAAACCAACCTTGTCAACGTTGGTGGTGATCGCTGAAAACCAAAAAGACTGTACTCAATTCAATTTACAAAGAGCTCTAAAAGATAACACTCTTGCAACCCAAAAGGACTGGATTAGGATACCACATTGGTTCCGAACCACTATAAAAATTCCTGGTGTCATTTACTTCATCGCTCTCATTTCATATTCTGTTCCTTTACTATTTATTGTGATTAACACTTGTTTAAATTGAAAGGACTAACAATTCTACGCAGGTTGTCTCCACATAAGTCGACTAGATATGAAGAGTAGTCGATTAGAAATTTAAAAAGGCTACAACTCACCCCCCGTTTGTACTTTCAATTGGTATCAGAGCAGGTCTCACATCTTTATTTT
This sequence comes from Nicotiana undulata, assembly GCA_005239495.1. NCBI lineage: Eukaryota > Viridiplantae > Streptophyta > Magnoliopsida > Solanales > Solanaceae > Nicotiana > Nicotiana undulata. The sequence goes on from ML245410.1 coordinate 62,088, forward strand.
ATTTTTGCTTAACAAAAAGTGAGAAAAAGATCCATGGCATGTCATCAATTTGTTGGAATCGTACATCAAGAGGGATACTCAACAAGAAGGCCACCATACTTCAATAGTCAATACTATAGACATTGGAAAGAAAGAATGAAGGTTTATGTCCAATCAATAGATTATCGAGCCTGGCTAGTTATTTAGAATGGACCAATACCTATTCCGAACAACAGTGATGGAAAAAAGCTTGTAAAAAGGGAATCCATATTTGACTACACAAAAGAACAATTGGATATTATGAAAACAAATGCTAGAGAAATCAACATGCTCTGTTGTGCGATCAGTGAAGAAGAATATAAAAGAATATCCACCTATGAGACTGCTAAAGATATATGGGACAGATTGGAAAATATCCACAGGGACACCAACAAAGTAGAGGAAATTGAATCTACGTCAACTCTTGAAGAATCCAAAAATGGTGAAGATCGAGAAGACTTGGCCGTGATACCTGTAATGACCTGGCCAGTTGTTTTGAAAGTTAGCACCCCGATCCCCTGATAACTGTTTCTCCCATGTCTTATTATGTTAATGGAATGAGTTGGAGAGTTGAGTGATGAAAATTGGAGTGTTTTTGGACATATAGTCCTTTAAGGTGAGCTTTAACCTTAGAAATTGGACCATAGCGGGATATGTGTGAAGACGGATCCGAAAAGGGAATCCTTCGACTCCATTAGCTCCGTTGGGTGATTTCGGGATTGGGAGCGTGATCGGATGTAAATTTAGGCTTGAATTGGCGAAAGTTAGAATTTCGGCGATTTCGGCCGATAGGTGAGATTTTGATATCGGACTCGGAATGGATTTTCGAAAGCGGCAGCAGGTTCGGAATGTCATTTATGACCTGTGTGTGGAATTTGAAGTCATCCGGACGAGTTTAGACGTGGTTCGGCGTCAGATGTGAATTCTTAGAAATTTCTAAGTTCTTAGGCTTGAATCTATGCATATTTGATGATTTTGATGTTATGGAACGAGTTTTTAAGGCTCGACCAAGCTCGAATAAGGTATTTGGACTAGTTGGTGGTTTTGGTTGAGGTCCCAGGGGCCTCGGGTGTGTTTCGGGTGTTCAAACGGACACTTTAAGGCGAAAAGCCTTTGCTGGTTTTCTGGTTTTTCTTCAGCTGTGGGTTGTTCTCTGCGATAGCAGGTCAGTCCTCACGATCGCATAAAGGAAGTTGAGGGAGGCATGAGATTTTTATCTGCGATCGCAAGTTAAGGTCCGCGATCGCATAGCCTGAAGGGTTTGGTCTCCGCGATCATTCAACGGGTCGCGATCGCATAAGGTTTTCTGGTCAGAAAGGAGAGTCAGTGGTGACTCTACGCGGTCGCGTGGCCTTAACCGCGATCACATAGGTTTGGGGTGTGAAGCTACACGATCGCAGACCCTTGAACGCGATCGCATTGGGTTATTTGGGCGCGTGGGATCCTTACTCTCCGCGATCGCAGAGGATTCTCCGCGATCACATAGGAGAAACGACTGGGCAGAATATTAAGAACCCCATTTCGAACTCAAACCTTATTTCACAATTTTTGAGTTGTGGGAGCTCGGGAGAGACGATTCTTGGAGAATTTTGCACCTGGGTAGTTTGGGTAAGTGATTCCTAACCTATATAGACCAATTTCCATGAATCTAATCTTAAATTCCCTCCTTAAATTCGAGATTTTGAGTTGAAATTGGGAAAAATTGGAAGAAACTTCCTAGACCGATTTTGGGGTTTTGATTGGGTATTCGACCTCCGATTTGAGATATTTTTATATGGTTAGACTCATGAGTGAATAAGGGTTAAAAATATATATAAATTTTACCCGATTCCGAGACGTGGGCCCGAGGGGCATTTTGGTAAAATTTTCTAATTTTTCGTACTAGTTGTGAATTAATTAGTTATTATGATTTCTTGAATTTATATTTACATTATAACATTGAATTGAATATATTTGGTCCACCCGGAATCGGATACTCGTGGCAAGAGCGTGATTATTGATTGATTTGCACAGTCGAGGTAAGTGGCTTGCCTAACTCTATGTTGGGGAATTTCCCTTAGGCATTTTAAACTGATTTTCGCTATAAAACCCCATGTACGTTAGGTGACGAGCGCGTGTACAGGATATTTTCACAGAAGTTCCATATTTCTTTCTACACAATGCCTCATTTTCAATTCTATTACTACTGTTATCGATTGAACATCATAATAACTTAAGATTTTACCCTGGTGAATGGATTTCTAACTGTTTTTTTTTCCAATCGTTGCTATTATTTGAAACTGATTTGAAGATATTACTCAGGGATATCTAATTGATTTTCCTATAACCTTTAAACTACGAGATTTTGAGATTTACCTTATATTACGTATTTACATAGGGACTGCGGGCGTAGACCTGAGCCTTTCCCTCATACTGCATTGCATACAGGGACTGCGGGCATAGATTTGAGCCTTTCCCTCATACTGCATTGCATACAGGGACTGCGGGCATAGACCCGAGCCTTTCCCTCATACTGTATTGCATACAGGGACTGCGGGCATAGACCTGAGCTTTTCCCTCATACTGCATTGCATACATAGGGATTGCAGGCAGAGACCTGAGCCTTTCCCTCATACTGCATTGCATACATAGGGATTGCGGGCAAAGGCCTGAGCCTTTCCCTCATACTGCATTGCATACATAGGGACTGCGGGCAGAGACCTGAGCCTTTCCCTCATATTGCATTGCATTGTGTCTTTCCTTTCTTATTGAGCTTTATATATATTGCGTTGATATGACGCATTTAACTCTACCTTTTCTTGCTAGTCTTTACTTAGAATTTCTATTAATTTTTACCTGTTTTACTTACTTGTTCATTATATCTGTTATTTTGCAAACCTCGGTAGGGTATCGACCTGACCTCGCCACTACTTGACTGGGATTAGGCTTGGAGCTTACTGAGTACCGAATGTGGAGTACTCACGCCCTTCTGCGCATGTTTTCCCATGTGCAGATCCAGGTTCCAGTACGCAGTATCACCGTTAGCCAGCAGCCAGTGCCATGAGACTTGAGGTATAATCTGCAATGTCCGCAGATCTCCGAGTCCCCTTCCTATCTCAGTGTAGTTAGAACTTATAGAGAATAGTATACGATTTTTCCTTTCCAGTTGTACATCTTGAAGCGTAGAGTCAGCTTGTGATGTATTGATGATATTCCGGGTCTTGGGTGTAGTAAACTGTAATGCCAATCGGCATAGAGTATTACTATGGCTTTAGTTCATTTTATTACTGTCTTCGCTTGTTATCTTAAATTCTTGTTGAACAAATAGGCTTACCTAGTCGTCCAGACTAGGTGCCGTAACGAGACCCAGTCGGAGGGAGAATTGGGTCGTGACAAGTTAGTATCAGAGCGTCTAGGTTCATAGGAGTCACAATGTCAAGCCGGTTTATTAGAGTCTCGCGGATCGGTACGGAGACGTCCGTACTTATCTTCGGGAGGCTATGTAACTATTAAGAAAAAATCATACTTCTTGGAATCTCTTCTCGCGCTGGTTATTTCTACCAAAATTATTAAACTCTACTCTATTCTTGTTTATAGATGGTTCGCACTTGCACCGGAAGTACCAATGATCAGGCATCCGAGCCCCCAGCCAGAGCCACCAGAGGCAGGGGTGGGGGCAGAGGAGGAGCACGCAGTGCAGCCCGAGCACCGACTAGAGCAGCGGTAGAGGATCTTCCAGCAGCTGCAGTTGGAGGGGCATCGGAGGTCCCTGCTATCGCTCCAGCCCTCCAGGAGACTTTGGCCCAGTTTATGAGTGCTTTCAGTACTCTATCTCAGGCGGTACTACTCCCGATAGCCCCAGCTATATCACAGGCCGGGGGAGGGACACAAACTCCCGCAGCCCGTACTCCTGAGCAGAGGGTTTACATGGGGCAGGTCCGAGAGTATATTCCTATGCCTCCAGCAGCTCCAGTTCAGCCTGAGGCCAGAGCAACTGCATCTGAGTCTGAGCAGCTCCGTCTTGAGAGGTACAAGAAGTACCATCCGCCGGAGTTCATCGGTTTAGCTTCAGATGACGCTCTGGGTTTTCTTGAGGAGTGTCATCGCATCCTTCGTACCATGGGTATTGTGGAGACGAGTGGGGTATCTTTCACTACTTTTCAGTTGAGAGGCGTAGCCTATCAGTGGTGGCGTGCATTTGAGCTTAGTAGTCCGGATGAGGCAGCCTCACTTACTTGGGCTTAGTTTTCTGATATGTTCTTGCTGGAGTTTGTCCCTCAGAGTCTCAGGGATGCTTGGCGTGCGGAGTTTGAGCAGCTACGCCAGGGTACTATGACCGTGTCAGAGTATGCAGTCCGGTTCAGTGACTTGGCATGACATACATCAGCCTTGGTATCTACAGCCCGAGAGAGAGTTCGCCGTTTTATCGAGGGGCTCCACCCCAGCATTCGTACCAGCATGGCCAGGGAGCTGGAGAAAGATATTACGTACCAGCAGGCCGTGAGCATTGCTAGGAGGATTGAGAGTATGTTGGCCCGGGATAGGGAGGAGAGAGAGAGGCCAAGAGGTCTCGAGAGACGGGTCATTTCTCAGGATCTCGTGCACCAGCAGCACACTATGGTAGGGGTTTTGTGAGTCGCCCTGTACATTCAGCTCTTCCAGCAGCCACTGGTATTCCAGCACCTCCTAGACCTCGGGAGCCTTATTATGCACCACCAGTATCTCAGGCGCCTCCTACTCGAGGTGCTATCACCATCCAGTCCAGAAGGCCAGTTCAGAGTCAACAACAACAATCACGCCCTCAGAGGGGTTGGTTTGGATGTGGTGACCTTCGTTATGTGATCAAGGATTGACTTAGAGTTAGGAGGGGTGCACCACCTCAAACTTATCAGGTTCCACGCCTTCCACCAGATCCTCCAGCTATTCTTCCAGCCCCAGCTGCCACCCCACCATCTCAGGCAGCTCGAGGTGGAGGTCGGGGAGGTTGAGGTCGCCCTAGAGGGGGAGGCCAGATCCGAGGCCATTGCTTCAGATTCAGTCATCACAGGTATTGTCCCTGTTTGTCATAGGGACGCATCGGTATTATTTGATCTAGGTTCCACATATTCATATGTGTCTTCTTATTTTGCCTCACATATGGGGATATCTCGGGATTCTTTGAGTTCCCCCATTTATGTTTCTACCCCTGTGGGTGATTCTCTTGTTGTGGACCGTGTATATCGGTCGTGTTTGATTGTTATTAGTGGTTTTGAGACCAGGGCTGATTTATTATTATTTAGCATGGTAGATTTCGACGTTATTCTGGGCATGGATTGGTTAGCTCCGCACTATGATATTCTTGATTGTCACGCCAAGACCGTGACGCTGGCTATGCCAGGATTACCGAGATTAGGGTGGAGGAGTTCACTAGAGTATACTCCTCGTCGGGTCATTTCTTTTCTTAAGGCTCAACGGATGATGGAAAAGGGGTGCGACGCTTATCTGGCCTATGTGAGGGATGTTAGTGCTGAGACCCCTACAGTTGATTCAGTCTCGGTTGTGAGGGATTATACCGATGTTTTTCCAGCTGACCTTACGGGTTTGCCGCCCGACAGAGACATTGACTTTAGCATTAATTTATTGCCTGACACTCAGCCTATTTCCATTCCTCCCTATCGCATGGCTCCTCCTAAGTTAAAGGAGTTGAAGGAGCAGTTGTAGGAGCTGCTTGACAAAGGTTTCATCAGGCCCAGTGTATCGCCTTGGGGTGCCCCGGTGCTATTTGTGAAAAAGAAGGATGGGACGATACAAATGTGTATTGACTACAGACAGTTGAATAAGGTGACAATGAAGAATAGGTACCCATTGCCCCGCATTGATGACTTGTTTGACTAGCTTCAGGGTGCCAGGGTATTCTCCAAGATTGATCTTCGTTCGGGTTATCATCAGTTGAAGATTCGGGAGTCGGACATCCCGAAGACTGCTTTCAAGACTAGATATGGTCACTACGAGTTCCTTGTTATGTCGTTCGGGATGACCAATGCCCCAGCAACTTTCATGCACCTGATGCACAACGTATTTCGGCCTCATCTTGATACTTTCGTCATTGTATTCATTGACGACATTCTGGTATATTATCGGTCACGGGAGGACCATGAGCAGCACTTGAGGACCGTGCTTCAGACCTTGAGAGAGAAGAAGTTGTATGCCAAATTCTCTAAGTGTGAATTTTGGCTTGATTCTGTGGCATTCTTAGGCCATGTGGTATCTTCGGATGGGATCAAGGTAGAAACGAAGAAGGTGGATGTAGTGCAGAGTTGGCCCAGACCGTCTTCAGCTACTAAGATCCGTAATTTCCTTGGTTTGGCCGGGTATTATCGCCGTTTCGTGGAGGGATTTTCATCCATTTCAGCACCCATGACTAGATTGACCCAAAAGGGCGCACCTTTTATTTGGACTGAGAAGTGTGAGGAGAGCTTTAAAAAGCTCAAGACAGCCCTGAATACAACTCCAGTGTTAGTACTACCTACCGGTTCAGGGTCCTATACAGTCTATTGTGATGCTTTGAGGATTTGCTTGGGAGCGGTGTTGATGCAGGGCGGTAGGGTGATTGCCTACGCGGCCAGACAATTGAAGGTACATGAGAAACATTACCCTGTTCATGATCTTGAGTTGGCAGCGATTGTTCACGCCCTGAAGATATGGCGTCATTATATATACGGTGTTCCCTGTGAGATATATACGGATCACCGGAGTTTGCAATACATATTCAGGCAGAAGGATCTCAATTTGCGTCAGCGCAGGTGGTTGGAGCTACTCAAGGATTATGACATCACCATATTATACCATCCGGGGAAGGCCAATGTGGTGGCCGATGCCCTGAGTCGCCGGGCGGAGAGTTTGGGTAGTTTGGCATATCTTCATGCAGTTGAGAGGCCCTTAGCTTTGGATGTTCAGTCTTTAGCCAGCCAGTTTGTGAGGTTGGACCTTTCTGAGCCTCACCGGGTATTCATTTGTGTTGTTGCTCGATCTTCTCTTTATGACCGTATTCGAGAGTGCCAGTATGATGATCCCGACCTTCGAGCTCTTCAGAATAGAGTTCAGCGGGATGGTGTTAGAGATATGACCATAGATGATGATGGTGTGTTGAGACCGCAGGGCCGTATTTGTGTACCTTACGTAGATGGACTGCGGAGGTTGATCCTGGAGGAGGCCCATAGCTCGCGGTACTCCATTCATCCCGGTACCGCGAAGATGTACCAGGATCTGAGACAACACTACTAGTGGCGAAGAATGAAAAAGGATATAGTGGAGTTCGTAGCCAGATGACTCAATTTTCAGCAGGTCAAGTGTGAGCATCAGAGACCGGGAGGATTACTTCAGCAGATGAGGCTTCCAGAATGGAAGTGGGAGTGGATCACCATGGATTTTGTGGTTGGACTTCCTCAGACCTTGAGGAAGTACAATGCTATTTGGGTGATTGTGGATCGGCTGACCAAGTCAGCTCATTTCATTCCGGTATTGACTATGTATTCCTCGAAGAGGTTGGCTCAGATCTACATGCGGGAGATAGTCCGGTTGCACGGTGTGCCGACGTCCATTATTTCAGACCGAGGACCTCAGTTCAACTCGCACTTCTGGAGAGCCTTGCATAGTGAGTTGGGCACCCAAATTGATCTCAGTACAACATTCCACCCTCATACAGACGGACAGTCCGAGCGCACTATTCAGATTCTGGAGGATATGCTTCGTGCTTGTGTGATGGATTTTGGAGGATCATGGGATCAGTACTTTCCCCTTGCAGAGTTTGCTTATAATAACAACTATCAGTCCAGCATTTAGATGGTGCCATTTGAGGTTTTATACGGTAGGCGGTGCAGGTCTCCAGTAGGATGGTTCGAGCCGGGCGAGGCCCGATTGTTGGGTATAGACTTGGTTCAGGATGCCTTGGACAAGGTAAAGGTGATTCAGGATAGACTTCGCAGAGCTCATTCCAGGCAGAAGAGTTATGCAGACCGGCGAGTTCGGGACTTGGAATTCATGGTTGGTGATCGGGTTTTGCTTCGGGTATAACCCATGAAGGGTGTCATGAGATTTGGAAAGAAGGGTAAGCTGAGTCCGAGGTTCATTTTCCCTTTTGAGATATTGCAGTGGGTTGGGGAGGTTGCTTATGAGTTGGCCTTGCCTCCCAACCTAGCAGCTGTTCATCCGGTATTCCACGTTTCCATGCTCCGGAAGTATCACGGTGATCCGACTCATGTTTTGGATTTCAGCTCAGTTCAGTTGGACAAGGATCTATCATATGTTGGACAGGCAGGTCAGAAAGCTCAGGTTGAAGGACACTGCTTCAGTCAAGGTGCAGTGGAGGGGTCATCCGGTCGATGAGGCGACTTGTGAGATCGAGCAGGATATGTGGAGTCAGTACCCTCATCTATTCTCAGTTTCAGGTATGTTTCTATACTCGTTCGAGGCGAACAATTTTCTTCAGAGGGGGAGAATGTAACGACCTGGCCGGTCATTTTGAGAGTTAGCACCCCGATCCCTTGATAACTGTTTCTCCTATGTCTTATTATGTTAATGGAACGAGTCAGAGAGTTGAGTGATGAAAATTGGAGTGTTTTTGGACATATAGTCCTTTAAGGTGAGCTTTAACCTTAGAAATTGGACCGTAGCGGGAGCTGTGTGAAGACGGATCCGAAATGGGAATCCGTCGACTCCGTTAGCTCCGTTGGGTGATTTCGGGATTGGGAGCGTGTTCGGATTGTGTTTTCGAGGTCAGATGTAAATTTAGGCTTGAATTGGCAAAAGTTAGAATTTCGACGATTTCGGCCGATAGGTGAGATTTTGATATCAAACTCGGAATGGATTTCCGAAAGCGGCAGCAGGTCCGGAATGTCATTTATGACATGTGTGCGAAATTTGAGGTCATTCGGATGAGTTTAGACGTGGTTCGGCTTTGAATGTGAATTCTTAGAAATTCTAAGTTCTTAGGCTTGAATATATGCATATTTGATGATTTTGATGTTATTAAACATGTTTTTAAGGCTCGACCAAGCTCGAATACGGTATTTGGACTAGTTGGTGGTTTTGGTTGAGGTCCCGGGGGCCTCGGGTGTGTTTCGGGTGTTCAAACGGACTCTTTAAGGCCAAAAGCCTTTGCTGGTTTTCTGGTTTTTCTTCAGCTGTGGGTTGTTCTCTGCGAGCGCAGGTCAGTCCTCGCGATCGCATAAGGGAAGTTGAGGGAGGCTTGCGATTGTTCTCTGCGATCGCAAGTTAAGGTCCGCGATCGCATAGCCTGAAGGGTTTGGTCTCCGCGATCGCATTCAACGGGTCGCGATCGCATAAGATTTTCTGGTCAGAGGGGAGAGTTAGTGGTGACTCTACGCGGTCGCGTGGCCCCAACCGCGATCGCATAGGTTTGGGGTGTGAAGCTACGCGAACGTAGACCCTTGCAAGCGATCGCATTGGGTTATTTGGGCGCGTTGGATCCTTACTCTCTGCGATCGTAGAGGATTCTCCGCGATCGCATAGAAGAAACGACTGGGCAGAATATTAAAAACCCCATTTCGAACTCAAACCTTATTTCACCATTTTTGAGTTGTGGGAACTCGAGAGAGATGATTCTTGGAGACTTTTGCACCTGGGTAGTTCGGGTAAGTGATTCCTAACCTATATAGACCAATTTCCATGAATCTAATCTTAAATTCCATCCTTAAATTTGAGATTTGAGTTGAAATTGGGAACAATTGGAAGAAACTTCCTAGACAATTTTGGGGTTTTGATTGGGTATTTGACCTACGATTTGAGAGATTTTCATATGGTTAGACTCGTGAGTGAATAAGGGTTCAAAAAATATAAATTTTACCCGATTCCGAGATGTGGGCCCGAGGGGCGTTTCGGTCAAATTTTCTAATTTCGCGTATTAGTTCTGAATTAATTAGTTATTTTGATTTCTTGAATTTATATTTACATTATACCATCGAATTGAATAGATTTGGGCCACCCGGAGTTGGATACTCGTGGCAAGAGCGTGATTATTGATTGATTTGCACAATCGAGGTAAGTGGCTTGCCTAACTCTGTGTTGGGGAATTTCCCTCAGGCATTTTAACTGATTTTTGCTATAAAACCCCGTGTACGTGAGGTGACGAGCGCGTGTACGGGATGTTTTCACAGAAGTTCCATATTTCTTTCTACACAATGCCTCATTTTCAATTCTATTACTACTGTTATCGATTGAACATCATAATAACTTAAGATTTTACCCTGGTGAATGGATTTCTAACTGTTTTTTTTTCAATCGTTGCTATTATTTGAAACTGATTTAAGGATATTACTCAGGGATATCTAATTGATTTTCGTACAACCTTTAAACTACGCGATTTTGAGATTTACCTTATATTACGTATTTACATAGGGACTGCGGGCGTATACCTGAGCCTTTCCCTCATACTGCATTGCATACAGGGACTACGGACATAGACCTGTTCCTTTCCCTCATACTGCATTGCATACAGGGACTGCGGTCATAGACCTAAGCTTTCCCTCATACTGCATTACATACAGGGACTGCGGGCATAAACCTGAGCCTTTCCCTCATACTGCATTACATACATAGGGATTGCAGGCAGAGACCTGAGCCCTTCCCTCATACTGCATTGCATACATAGGGATTGCGGGCAGAGGCCTGAGCCTTTCCCTCATACTACATTGCATACCTAGGGACTGCGGGCAGAGACCTGGGCCTTTCCCTCATATTGCATTGCATTATGCCTTTCCTTTCTTATTGAGCTTTATATATATTGCGTTGATCTGATGCATTTAACTCTACCTTTCCTTGCTAGTCTTTACTTAGAATTTCTGTTAATTTTTACCTGTTTTACTTACTTGTTCATTATATCTGTTATTTTGCAAACCTTGGTAGGGCCTCGGCCTGACCTCGCCACTACTTGACTGGGGTTAGGCTTGGCACTTACTGAGTACCGAATGTGGAGTACTCACGCCCTTCTGTGCATGTTTTCCCATGTGTAGATCCAGGTTCCAGTACGTAGTATCACCGTTAGCCAGCAGCCAGTGCCAGGAGACTTGAGGTATAATCTGCAACGTCCGTAGATCTCCGAGTCCCCTTCCTATCTCAGTGTAGTTAGCACTTGTAGAGAATACTATACGGTTGTTTCTTTCCAGTTTTACATCTTGAAGCGTAGAGTCAGCTTGTGATGTATTGATGATATTCCGGGTCTTGGGTGTAGTAAACTGTAATGCCAAGAGGCATAGAGTATTACTATGGCTTTAGTTCATTTTATTACTGTCTTCGCTTGTTATCTTAAATTCTTGTTGAACAAATAGGCTTACCTAGTTGTCCATACTAGGTGCCGTCACGAGATACAGTCGGACGGAGAATTGGGTCATGACAATACCCAGTACGAGAAAAAGGAAGAGTAGAAAGAAGAAGAATAGAAAATCTCAACCCATCTAGAATCATCAAAAGAATTTGAAGAATGAGGTTCAACAACAAGAGAACATCTGCTGCTACAAATGTGGTAAACCTAGACACATGAAATTAAAATGTCCCAGCCTCAAGAAGAAAAATCATAGAATCTCAACTTGGAGCGACGAGGATGATCAAGAAGAAATGACAAACATATGTCTCAAGAAAAGAGGAGAAACTGACGAGGTGTGCTTTAATGCAATTCTGGATTGTGATCTCAAGAAAAAGAATCACAAATCTTGGAGCGACGAGGATGAATCTGAAGAAGAAAACAATCACGAAAGAATGGAGAATCAATGTTTCATGGCAATGGGAGAAATTAACAAGGTATCCCCCACTCCTATTACGTATTGCGATAAATGTGATGAATTGCAGGATGATATCGAATTGGTTCTCAATGACCTTTAGAAAGTTCTAAATGAATATAATAAGTTGAGGAAGGAGAAGAAGAATTGGGATATCTAACTTGACGAATATAAGAAGTTGACACATGAGAAGAAATATTGGGAGATCCAACTTGAAGAATATAACAAGTTGAGAAATGAAAAGAAAGACTGGGATATTCAGCTTAAAGAATATCTGGTGAAGAACAACTTACTTCAAGAAGAAAATTTTGAGCTTGGCAAACAAATAAGAGGCTTGCACAAATCCCCAAGCCACTACTTTGATCGATAAATCTCGTCTCCTTTGCTTAACAACTATAAGTCGACCGAAAAGGGATCTACTGGCAAACATCCTACTTTGAACAAGTTGACTGAGGAAAGCTTCAAGTCAACTAATAAGACAACTGCAGGTAAATAACCTTTTTCTCATATTACATGCCACTATTGTGGAAATTACGGACATAAAGTATTTGCATGCAATTATGCCAAAAGTTATGTCGGATCAAAATATGTTTGGAGACAAAAACAGTTACATGCATCTCGAATTGTTAAATCTACTAACCATGAAGGACCTAAAAATATTTGGGTACCAAAAATAAATTAATCTGTTTTGCAGGAATTCTGAGTCCAGCCATAAAAAGGGATAAATGACATTTGAATAATGGTTGGTCAAGGCACATGCTTAAAGATGCTTCAAAGTTCATAGATACTCTATGAAGGAACTATTACACGTAATGGTAAAGCTTAAGTGATTTGGTACCACTAAAGGTTATTCAAGTTCCTTCGGATGCTTTATAAGGTGATATGTATCTAGTAACATCTTTTTGGTTAAGTATAATATGATATGTACAACTACTTATTGCTTAAGTCGACTAGTTGCAACATACTACTGTTATGTTTAGTGTTAATCTTATCCTTGACATAGAGATTTTGAATAGAACAAATTTATATCTTACATGATCCATGTCATTTGTATAAGCATTAGGATAAGCAAGCATGCATGCATTTATTTCATGTAGTTGTGAGCTTAAGATTATTTGTGAAGAGAATTACTTCACATATCCATTCTTTAGATGAAAGTTTCTATACTGAGAAGGTTGTTTAACCTTGATGCCTCGGCAACTTGTGCATATGGAGATACTCGACTATTCCTAAGACTCAAAAGCTTGGAAGGTACATATATGTGTCTCTGTTGATGATTATCATTGTCACGACCCAAATCCTAGCCCAGGCCGCTAAGACGCCCAACACCATTGTCAGGCAAGCCAAAAATAATCCACTAGTGAGTTTCATTTATTTTACCAAAACATTTCCAACATTTACTTGGTTTAAATTTAATACATTCGGTAATAACGAATAGCGTCGGCAAACTTTTGGCTGAAATGACCAAAGGAAGTTATAATTTAATAATGACCGAAAAAACAGTCTACCAATGTGTGTGTGCCAGGAACTGGTGTCACAAGTCTACAAGCATCTAGTGGAATAGAAATAAAATATAAATAAAAGATCCTACTGTCGGAGAAGATATAGACAAAATAGAAAAAAAAAGAAAGGCTCCAAAGTGCTGTTGAGTGTTGTAATGAAAAGCAGCTCACCGTAAAGCCTCGACCAAGTGCAATCAAGTATGAGCTCTGGAATGATACCCAGATGCACCTGCCTCAGAACTTGTACAATTAAGTACAGAGCGTAGCATGAGTACATAAACAATATGTACCTAGTAAGTATCTAGTCTAATCTCGAAGAAGTAGTGACGAGAGGTCGACTTGACACTTACTAGGGTCTAAGCAGTATATTTAGATGTAAAATTCTAAAGAGAATAACAAGTACACCTGAATAGTAAAACAGTGAATATTAATCATACTTACAACACCTATTTACGTGGTGAAACTCCAATATACAAATTATGAATTTATCTTCCAAGACATCTAACCGTTTTTAAGGTCATGAATAATATCAAACAGGTAGCATGCACATAATGTATTGAAAAATACGATATGAGACAACATAATAGTAGATGTGCACTGCCGAAGGGTCGAACATCGCAAACAATAGATGCATCTATTAACCTGCCGTGGCGAATGGCCCGCTCCCATGAGAGTAGTGGAAAGAATCATTCCACTTGCGAAATATAATTTGCGAAGCGGTCACACATAAACACAACATTTTCCTTTAAATCCTTTTCAAAATAATGATTCGTCTAAGTACATCAAGTTCTAGGATTTCTTGAAAACAAGCTTGCATTCAAGGAAAACACAAGGCATATAGCTCAATTAACGGAATTTACAAGGCATGGTGTGAACCTAACTACCCGGACATAACAAGAATAGCCACTACGAACGGACTCTCGTCACCTCGTACGTACGTAGTCCCCACAAATATTGACATACAGTTAATTACTTCACCTATGGGGACAATTCCCTATCAAAAGGTTAGAAAGGAGACTTACCTCATTTCAAGCCTACTTATAGGGTCAAGAATGCGCTCGAACCTCCAAATTCGTCGCCCAAGGACTCAAAACTATCCAAACATCATATAAATAAGTCAATCTATGCTCAAAAGTCCAAAATTCTCCTATTTAAATGGTTATATACACCTAGTTTGAATAATCCTAAAATGTACCCCCGGGCCCACATGTTCGGATTCCGAAAATTTTCAAGGGAAATAGTCACCCATAACCTAAGGATTAATATTATATAGTTTTTGCATGATTTCATAACAAATTCCTTGGTAAATTGTCATTTTCATCAAATTCCTAGGTTTTACTCTAAACCCATGATTTTTACTAATTTTGTGTGTTAATCTACCCAAATTCAAGTATTAAACTCACTTTCTACTAGGAATTACTTACCTTATAATTGCTAGGTCGAATCTCCCCTTTGAAAGCTCACCAAGTCGTCCAAGATGAAGGAAAAATGGTCTAAAAATGCCTAAGTCCCGCATTTAAAACAACTACACTACCTTCGAGGTTTTTGCACATGCGGCTCGAGGACCGCACCTGCGAGCCAAGGCTCGCACCTGCGGAAAAGGAGAAGGAGTCCAGGTGTCGCACCTGCGGAAGGGAGTCCGCACCTGCGGATCCGCTTCTACGGGAAATGGCCCGCACCTGCAGAAAATGGGCAGCCCTTCTAAGGCCGCACCTGCGAGGCTGGGACTGCACCTGCGGTCTCGCACCTGCGGCTGATCCTTCGCAGGTGTGGTCGCACCAGATCTGTTGCACCAACAACTCTTTTAGAGCTTGGTTTGCCTCGCGCGGTGTCTGAATGGCATCCGGGCCCAGTCGAGGCCCCGTCCAAATATACCAACAATTCCTAAATCATAATACAGACTCGCTCGAGCCTTCGAAACATCCGAAACAACACTAAGTCTAAAAATCATCCTCCAAAACCAATTGAATTCAACTTAGAACTCTAAGTTCTTAAATTCGCTTTCAACACGCCTAAACATACCTATATTACTCGGAACGACACCAAATTTTGCGAGCAAGTCATAAATGACATGACGGAACTATTCCTGGTCTCGGAATTCCGTTCGGACCTCGATAACACAAGAACACATTCCAAACCTCAATTTTTGAACGTAAGGAGTCATATTTCACTTTTTGACGCCGAAACGCTCCCGGGTCATCCAAAACCCATTCCGAACATACGCCCAAGTCTGAAATCATGAACCTACTGGAGCTTTGAAATCTCGATTCTGGGGTCGTTTACTAAAAATGTTGACCGAAGTCAAACTTTGGCCTTTAAGGCCAACTTTAAGGAACTAAGTGTTCCTACACCGCCCAAACTCCTACGTACCTCTAACCAACCATCCCCGCAAGTTATAAATAAGTAAGAGCAACTACGGGAAGTCTCATTTAGGGGCACGGTATTCTAGAATGCAAAATGACCGGTCGAGTCGTTACATTCTCCACCTCTTAAACAAACGTTCGTCCTCGAACGGATCTAGAATCATACCTGGAGTGCTGAATAAGTGTGGATATCTACTCCTCCGCGTGTCCTCCTCGGACTCCCAGGTCGCCTCCTCGACTAGTTGGACCCTCCACTGGACCTTTATGGCGGAAACCCTCTTAGACCTCAACTGGTGATCCTGCCTGTCAATAATAGCAACTGGCTCCTCTTCGTAACCCAACCTCTCATCTAGAAAAATGGTGCTGAAATCTACCACGTGAGAGAAGTCGGCGTGGTATCTCCGGAGCATGGACACATGAAAGACCGGATGAACTCCTGATAAATTGGGAGGTAAAGAAAGCTCATAAGCAACCTCCCCAACTCGTCTCAACACCTCAAATATGCCTATAAACCTTGGGCTCAGCTTGCCCTTCTTTCCAAACCTCATAATACCCTTTATCGGCGAGACGTTCAATAGAACTTTCTCGCCCTCTATAAATGATACATCACGCGCCTTCTGGTCCGCATAACTCTTCTTTCTGGACTGTGTTGTGCAAAGCCTCTCCTGAATCAACTTTACCCTCTCTAAATCATCCTTCACCAGATCGGTGCCATATAACTTAGCCTCGCCAGGATCAAACCACCCGATGGGAGAATGAAATCGCCGACTATACAATGCCTCAAATGGAGCCATATAAATGCTGGACTGATAACTGTTATTATAAGAAAACTTGGCCAAAGGAAAGAATTGGTCCCACTGCCCTCCGAAGTCAATCAAACATGCTCTGAGCATGTCCTCTAATATCTGAACTATCCGCTCCGACTGCCCATCGGTCTGAGGGTGAAAGGCTGTGCTGAGCTTTACGTGGGTGCCTAACTCACTCTATACTGCTCTCCAGAAGTGCAAGGTGAACTGAGGACCTCGATCTGATATAATGGACACAGGCACACCGTGCAACCGAACTATCTCCCGAATATAGATCTGGGCCAACCTCTCAGAAGTATAAGTAGTAGCTACTGGAATGAAATGTGCCGACTTAGTCAACCTGTCCACAATAACCCAAACCGCATCAACCTTCCGCAAAGTCCGAGGCAACCCAACTACGAAGTCCATAATGATGCACTCCCATTTCCACTCAGGTATAGGCATCTGCTTAAGTAGGCCCCCTTGGCTCTGGTGCTCATACTTAACCTGCTGGCAATTTAGACATCTAGCCACATACTCGACTATGTCATTCTTCATCCGCCTCCACCAGTAGTGCTGCCTCAAGTCACGATACATCTTCGTAGCACCAGGATGAATATAATACCGTGAACTTTGAGCCTCCTATAGAATACTCTCCCTCATGCCATCAACATTAGGGACACATAAGCACCCCTGAAGTCTCAGAACGCCATCCTCGCCAATAAAAACCTCCTTGGCACCGCCCTGCAACACTGTCTCCCGGAGAGCTGCCAAGTGCGGATCATCAAGCTGTCGAGCCTTGATCTCCCCCAATAATGAAGACTGAGCAACCACACGTGCAAGAACTCGGCGGGGATCTGAAAGGTCCAACCTCACCAGGAGATTAGTCAAGGACTGAATGTCCAAAGCTAGAGGTCTCTACTCTCCTGAAATGAAAGCCAAGCCGCCCATACTCTCCGCCTTCCTGCTTAAGGCATTTGCAACAACATTCGCCTTGCCCGGATGATAAAGAATGTGATGCCATAATCCTTGTTGATACCCAATTTTTCCTCAAACTATTTTCAAACTTGCATATAAGCTCTCAAAATTACTCTTTGCAATAATGAGTATTTTTCCCTATTTTTTTTTAAAATTATATCCCTGTTTATTTAATATTTCATATCTAAATAATTCAAAAATTATGCTCTAAATAATTTCAAAAATACTTCCTAGCTTAGCATGTTATTTATAATAATTTTCTATCTATTAAAATCCAATTATTTCACGAATTAGTCAATTGTGTCTTATTTAATTTCAATTACAACAATTTTGCAATTATGGCCCAATTAGACATTTTGTATTTTTTTAATTCGGAACTTATGCATTTATTACACTTAATATGGGTTAATTACTGTAATTTTGCCTATTTAAACTTAATTTCATCTTTTCATAATTATTAGATATTTTAAATAATTAATTATCTATTTTATTGGGTATTTAACATCTAGCCCTATTTTATTTAAATCATAGCCAAATTTCATACCCAATTTATCCCCAACCCATCTGACCCTCAAATGACCCAACCCAAATCAATTTCCTACCCGGCCAACCCCAAATTGATCTGAGCCGTTGATCAAATAAGATTGATCAACGGCCCAGATCCGTTCTTACCTAAAATAACTCAAACGACCCCTCCTTGTCTCATTCTTTCGAGACTAATCCTCTCTCTTCTCGTCTTTTCCTCTCATCCTTCTCTCTAGAACCTTCTGGTTCGTCCTCTTCTCCGATGGACCTCAGCCTGTCTCCGGCCACCTCCAACCTCTCCCTTTTCGACCACCAGCCGCCTTGACGCCTCTTTCTCCGTGTCTACTTCATCTCTGATACCTTCAGTGGTCTTTACCATGCCCAACAACTACAAGGGTTATTGCTTTGGTTGTTTCCGGCCTTCTCCGGTGGGGTCTTGACACGGTTATGTTAGAGCTACCATGACCTTATGAGTTTCACGGCAGGTTCTCCTATTTTCTCTAGGTTTCTTATGAAACCCTAATTCTCTTTGCCTAAACTCCCTAAATCTCTGGTATTCTTGAAGATTCCTACCCATTTCTTTATGTCTTACTTTATTCACAACTGAATCTTTAAGATCCATCGGCCTTAAACGTTTTGCTTACTTTTTAAAATAAGGGTTTCTTTGAGTTTCTACACTTGTTTAAAAATGATTTCTTCTTTATGTTTAAACTTTTTCATTGCATATCTCTAATGATTCTACGCTCTTACCGCTTTTTAACTTGCCTATGTTGAATATCCCTAATTTGTTTTAGGCCTTTGTGTTTGGTTCTTCCTACTGCCTATTTCTTGTTAAATTTACTGTGATTATCATGCTTCGAATGATTCTTTAGTTTGTTTGTGGCATATTTGTGTGATTATATTCATATGTTGTTCATCACTTGCCTCTTTCTGTCAACATTGCTAAACCTGTCTGTTGCTACGATTGTTTGTCTTACTTATATGCTGAAGTATGGTGTTATAACTCTCTCTCGACTGATTTTAATCTCCTTACTTGATGGCTTGATTGAAAGATTTCTTTTAAAACCCAGAATGCTATTCGACTGTTTAAGTTAATTGATTTGCTGTAATATTTTACTCTATTAAATCACTCCTTAATTGGAGTTTCTAAATTTGGTCTTAATTGTTTACCCTATTGCTGAGTAAAACTGATTCTTTCCTTGTTGATTCTTGACTGATTTTTACTTTTCCTTGTGTAATTATGTGTTTACCCATTTGAATTTGAATCCCTTGACTTAAGGGAATGATTGTCTTGGTTAGCAGATCTTGATTATTTCCTTACTTAGTATGGTACTGATTTTCCTTTACCTTATGTGGCTACATATCTTTACCATTTCTGAGTTTGAATCCCATAATTCAAGGGAACCGTGTCATTGACTTCCTGACTGATTGGGATTATGCCTTCTCTTATTAATACATCAATACTACTCTCTCTTGTGCTCTTTCTCTCTTTGCTTTACTGCTGTTCTCTGCTCTTGTCTATTATTAGCCGGCTATAAGCCAAGGCTACTATTGTGCTCATACTTTGCTCTTGCATTCTGCTGTACTCTTTTATCACCTGGTATGTCCTAATTGTTTTCCAAAGTTCCAAACTAATGTGTTTATTATTGTTTCAGTTTGTTATCTTCTTAATTGTTCTCTACCTATGCTTCTACTGTTCAATATGCAATTAACTTCTTGTTTGCCATGCTTATCTCTCTACATGTTTATGACTGCATCAATACTTGTCATAGGCCTTGCCTATTCCTGTATACATCTGTTAGGCTATTTCCTTTCCTGTTCAGTATCATGTGTCCCTTGATTCCCCTGAACCTTTTTATCTGTTTCTGATTACATGCTGAGTCAATAATGCTCATATGACTGTTGTCCCTACCTAATTTCATATGTTATAACTGTATTTTTGTTATTGTCTATTATCATGTCTGAACTTGGCCATTTCTTGATCCCTGAGCCTCTATGATTTGTGTCACTATGCTTAAATGAGTTTCTTAAGTCTATGTATCTCCTTTTGTTATTATGTGACCTATTTGTCCCCTCACCCCATTGTCCTTGTGTGCAACTCTATACTGTTGAACTTTTGATCAGTACTTCTGTTTGTCTTTTTAGTTAATCTTTCAAAATAACTCTCCAGTTTTGTAAACTCTTTTCTTTCAACTATAAACTTTTCTCTCCTAGCACTTCACACTACTCTTAGAAATTAAGTCCTACCCCCTTCGTGTGAGCACTTCCTTGAGTACCTCTGAGTACTCATGGAACTCTGACACACAAGGTTGGTAATTCCACACTGCACTTGTCTCAATTTTGGCAATTTGTTTTGGTGCTGGTATTGGCCAGGGACCCAATGAGGGCCCTTGGGAGCTTTGCCGCACCCAGACCATGTAAGGCTGTGAAACTCTTAAGGAGTGAGGTTGGAAGCTTGGGCCTGATTGGAGGCTACCTATAGAAGTAACTTCTTATTTTCCTTTTGCTACTGTAATTCATTATTATTGGTTGTAATAACTTGTAAACAAATATTGGGGTTTGGATAGTGAATATGGGGGGACTATGCATGCTTAGTCTAGTAAGGGGTAGAAAACATGCTTATAGGGTTTTTCTTACTTACATGTGCAATAGATAACCTGTCTAGGACATGCATCTCATGCATTAGAAATCCTGCTTAGGTTCTTTTATTTTTCAGCATGTCTACTTCACTCATCTTGCAAGCCATGATCACAGTTAATAATTATAACAAGTAATAAAAACTGTTATAAGGTCTTACTGCATTTTCATGATCATACATCTAGAAACCATGTCTTCTAGGTATTCCTATGTGCATTAGATATCCTGTTATTAAGGACTTCCCATTTGTTTGAATTGAAGTTATTGAACACCTAATCAGTATGCTAAATTAATAATCTCGTTAAAAAGGTGGTAAACTGTTTGAAACGTTTCTGTAAATACACCCCTCTTAAAATCAAGACCAAATATGCATGTACACCCCTTTGAAATAAGTAGGCAATGTATATGGTGCCTAGGCAAACTTTAGGCCTAATACATATTAAAACCAACTAATTGTGTTTTGCTTGCTAGTGTTAAAACCAATCAGTCCCTTCTTAAATTTTGAACTCTGATGCTTTTCACTCTTGCTTTATTTCTTTTGAAGTTCACTCCACTTTTCTCTAAAACTCCTGCTCCGTTTTCAAAATCACAGGATCTTGAAATCATTCCTCCTTTACTGAAGTTTACCTGACTCCTGTTTTATTTCAAATTACTAGATTTCAGGGTCAACTTACTCTGTTCAAGCATCATCCTATTTTTGAATCTTTGCTCTATATTTTGAACTACATGTTTTTCCCGAAACAATTTACTCACTTTCCTTTTCTTACTAAACTCCTTTAAACTACTGGATGCTTACCTCATTTTGGATTACTTGATTCCTGTTTGGAATTACTGCTTTATTTAAATCTTGCTTTACTTCTGATTACTGATTTTCTAAAAGTTATTCTTCTCTTTTATTGAAAGCTTTAAACTGCTACGCACTCTTGATTCTTACTGATGTCTCTAAACTATTGCATTTCTGAAAATCAATCATCCTTTTGAATTGCTCAGTCTTAACTGAACCTTTTGCTTTCACTACTAAGTTTTCAAAACATATCCTTTTACTAAAACTGTTGAAACCTACTGATTTTCAACTCACTAACTCTTGTTTTAAATCCTGACTTTGAGACCTTGATTGTGTTTGAGACATGCTATTTACGTGTTCACGTGTGGAGGGATCTGTGAGCCATTATTTTCCCTTATGTGTTCCCACATTTGTGGTCTTATTTGTTGTTTTACATGTCACTTAGAATTTTATCCTTTTTTTAAACCTAGGAGTTCAGCCTAGTACTCACCTTATAGGATTAGTAGTCCTAAATACCCTCCGGGACTTATAGAATGGGACATGTAATAGAACGCAATAAGCATTCGTGACCAACACACGCATTTTAAATACCTTAACAGGACGGGAAGGGTAGAATACAGAAATGATGACCGGTGCGCTAATACCATGTGTAGCCGCCTCTTCGAGGTGTGACATACTGGGTATTGCATTGATGTGATCCGTATTACTTTAAACTAGGACGTTTCTTTTCGAATGTTTATTCTAATGTTTTTCCCAAAACCTTTAAAGATTCTCATGCTTGTTTGAAATCCCCTCTTATATGAACCTTACTTGCTACTTGTTCACCGTCCAAATTCACAAAACTTCTTGGCTGGGACCCACAGTTGTGGATCTTGAGGGGTGCCTAACACCTTCCCCTTGGGATAACTTCAAGCCCTTACCCAATCTCTGGTAATGCAAACTAGTTCATGAGTTATTTACTCTAGGTGCCCTAACGCACCATAAAAATCGTTAGGTGGCGACTCTTCCTTAAACCTTTCCTTTAAGGAGTTGTCCAAAATGTCATAAACCCGATCTCTCCGTACCTAACCCGTGCGAGGAAAAAGGGGGAACGACAGTCCTTTAGCAACTTAAGACATCTACGCTGTCTCAAATTGAGATCCCTCTACTTGAACAGGTGCTGTAAACTGCGGTGGTCTGTATAAACCTCACAAGGAACCCCATACAAGTAGTGCCTCCAAATCTTAAGAGCATGAACAATCGCCGCCAACTCCAAGTCGGTGCACAGGGTAATTTTTCTCATGAACCTTCAGCTGACGTGAATCATATGCAATAACTCTCCCCTCCTGCATCAACACACATCCCAAAACAACACGTGAAGCGTCACAATAAACTGTATACATCCCTGAACCGGAAGGAACCACTACAACTGGTGCTATGGTCAAGGCTGTCTTGAGCTTCTGGAAGCCCGCCTCACACTCATCGAACCATCGTAATGGGGCATTCTTATGGGTCAATCTAGTTAGAGAAGCTGCAATGGATGAAAAACCCTCCACAAACTGGCAATAATAACCTGCCAGTCCCAAGAAGCTCCTGATCTCTGTCGCTGAAGTAGGGCGTGGCCAACTCTGAACTGCCTCAATCATCTTAGGATCCACCTTGATACCCTCTCCGGATACCACATGTCCCAAGAATGCCACAGAATCCAACCAGAACTCACACTTGGAGAACTTAGCGTATAACTTTTGTTCCGGCAAGGTCTAGAGCACAACTCTCAAATGCTGCTCGTGCTCCCTCAGGCTACGAGAGTAGATCAGAATGTCATCAATAAAGACAATGACAAACGAATCAATATAAGGCCTGAACACCCTGTTCATCAAATCCATAAATGCTGCCGGGGCATTAGTCAAGCCAAAGGACATGGCCAAGAACTCATAGTGACCATATCTCGTACAGAAGGTAGTCTTCGGAACATTCGAGTCTCGAATCTTCAGTTGATGGTACCCTGATCTCAAGTCAATCTTAGAAAACACCCGAGCAGCCTGCAACTGGTCAAACAAATCATCGATAGGCGGCAACGGGTACTTGTTCTTGATTGTGACTTTGTTCAACTGGTGGTAGTCAATACACATCCGCATAGTCCTATCCTTCTTCTTCATAAATAACATTGGAGCACTCCAAGGAGATACGCTCGGTCTGATAAACCCCTTAGCTAACAACTCCTCAACCTGTTCTTTAAATTCCTTCAATTCCTCCGGAGCCATACGGTATAGGGGAATAGAGATAGGCTGGGTGCCTGGAGCTAAGTCAATGCAAGAATCAATGTCACGCTCCGGTGGCATGCCTGGAAGGTCTGAATGGAATACATCATCAAACTCTCGAACTACCGGCACTGAATCAATCATCGGAGACTCGGCGGTGGTGTCCCACACATAAGCAAGATAAGCCAAACAACCCTTCTCGACCATACGTCGAGCCTTCAAGAAAGAGACAACCCCACTAGATGTACTAACTAAGGAACCTCTCCACTCCAATCTCGGCAACTCAGGCATGGCTAGAGTAACAATCTTGGCATGGCAATCTAAGACAGCGTGATAAGGGCATAGCTAATCCATGCCCAGGATGACCTCAAAATCAGTCATATCAAGTAGTAAAAGGTCTGGTCCGCTCTTGTCTCGAACCCACAGAATGTAACTACGCAAGACCGATTAATACGGTCCATAATCACAGAATCGCCACAGGAGTGGACACATAAATAGGAGTACCCAAGGACTCACGAGGAATATCCATGAAATGAGCGAACAAGGATGATACATATGAATAAGTGGATCCCGGATCAAATAATACCGATGCATCTCTATCGCATACCAAAATAATACCGATGATCACAATATCTAAGGCCACTACATCTAGTCTGGCTGGGAAAACATAGAATCTAGCTGGAGCGCCGGACGACTGGCCTCCACCTAAATGGACAGGGGCTGACTGGGCTCCCCCTGCCTGGCCTCAACCTCTAGGACGACCCTACCAGCCTATCCTCCACCTCTGGGTGGCCGGACCGCCAGTGCTAAAATCATAGGCAGGTGACTCTGCTGCACTACCTTTCCCTGAGGCCTGGGACAAAACCTCTTCATATGACCTGGATCCCCACACACATAACAACTTCTCGGCACCATAGCTTGCTACCCGGAAGAAGAACCCTGAATAGCTGGAGGACGGTATGAACCCTCTGGCATAGCATTGAAATAAGGGTTGGGAGACCCCTGATGACCAGAATACATGCCGGAGGAACCCTGAATAGCTGGTGGGCGATAAGAACTCTCTGACATAACACTGAAATAAGGACTCGTCGGAGCACCTCGAGGAGGTGGTGGGGGTGCTGAATATGGGGGCCTACTAGGCTGGCCCCTACCAAACTGACCTCTGCCCCTAGCTGGAGCACCTCTGAAATCCCCAAAAAACCGAGCTCTCTTATCCTGCTGCCCCTGCTCTCTGCTCCTCAACCGATAACCCTCAATCCTGTGAGCAATCTCTACCACAAGCTGATTAGGAGTCCCCAAATCCACCTCTCGGGCCATATTGGCCCTAATACCTGAGTGCAACCCAACTAAAAATATCCGCACTCTCTCTGCGTCAGTAGGAAGTATCATAAGTGCATGACGAGACACCTCAGTAAACCTAGCCTCATAGTCGGTCACTAACATCTGATCCTGCTCCAGCTGCTCAAACTGATACCGCAACACTTCCCTCTCAGAGGGTGGAATATACTTGTCCAGGAATAACTGAGTGAACTGCTCCCAAGTGATGGGAGGAGAATCCGCCGGTCAGCCAAGAACGTATAACTGCCACCATCTACGGGCCCTGCCCTCTAGCTGGAAAGTAGTGAAGTCAACTCCATCGGACTCCAGTATCCTCATGTTTTGCAGTCTGTCCCTGCACCTATCAATGAAATCTTGAGCATCCTCATGACACTCTCCTCCGAAGACATGATGGTGCAACTTGGTCCATCTGTCTAATAGCTTCTGCGGATCGCCGTCTGCAGCTGGTGTGGGCTCAGGTGCTGCTGCTGCTACTGGCTGGACCCCACCCAGATGCAATGTACCCGGGGTCTGATAAACTGCTGCTGCATTTCCTGCGGCCTGGGTAGTAGGGGTCTGTGCTCCCCCTCCTGCCTGAGACTTGGTCGGATCCACTGGAAATAAACCATCCTGAGTCATAGTGTCCATAAACCACATCATACGGCCCATAACCTCCTGAAATCCTGGCGCCGTCATAAAGTCCAACTGGGCAGGATCAGCTGCGGGCGCCTCTCCTTGCTCTTCAGTGATAGGATCCTCTACTAGATCCGCTGGCGGTGCAACTGGGGAATCTTTGGGATGCCCTCGTCCCCTACCTCGGACCGGTGCCCTCCCCCGACCTCTGCCACGACCTTTGACGACGGGGATAGTGGCCCCTCCCGGGTCCGGAACGTCAGCTGCGCACGTCCTCACCATCTGCGAGAGAATAGAAAAGTGAGATTTAGTATTGTATTGGTAAAAAAGAGCTTCACACGTGTAATATTCGTGATGACTCAACAATCTATGTGGAACAATGAGAACATGACAACTGGACGGGACTTTATGAAGAGGTACGAAACAAAGAGGCACGGAACAACATACCCACGGGGTAATCAGATACGGGAATCTCAACCTAATCGAGAAGATGAAGAGACACGGTCAAAATGAATTAGGGAAAGATACAGGGCAGATTCAGAGATCTTCAATTAGTGAGCCAAACGTTACATAACCGTCACGCGACAGTTACAGTTAATCATTGTAACGTTACATTAATTCCATTATTAGTCATTAATTCTCAATCACTGAAAAGGGTAGACGTTATATTAAGAAATTCTCTATATAAGGGAGTAAAATATAACTTGTAAAGACACGTTTGAACCGCTATTGCAATATACTTACTTTTTACGCATCTTACTTCTTTCTACTCACAAATTTACTTGCAATTATTAGTATATCCTTCGGTTATCAGAAACCCGTGTTCTTCTTAAATTAGCTTTGGTAGAGAATCTAATTCTTTGGTTAAACAAATTGGTTCTGTTACCGGGAATCTGATAATCTCTTTTTTTTCTCAAAAAACATTCTGTGAATTATGTCGAACGCCAGCGACAACAACCAACAAAGGGTTGGAACACCAGTTCCATCGCCCTCAGGATCCCCATGAGGATCAAGAGAACATTCCCCAGAAAGATTTGCGACTCAAAACAATAATCTCAATGGAAACGAACAAGCAGAAGAACAGGATACGGTGAAACAAATGGTTGGTGAGTATGTGACTCAAGCCTTACAAACTTTTATTAGGGGACTACCAGCTCCATCACCTACACCTCCTCTTAACAACACTATAACTGTGAAAATACACAATCCAGGTTAGAAAACTCTAGAAGTGGAGGCACTCCAAATGAGTCCCTCGAAGCAAGACCAGGTATGTCCAATAATCCAGAATTACAATCTTTATTACTAACACTACAGAAATAGGTGAAGGAATAAAATGATCGAATCGAGCAAATTCCTGGAGTACCACCTGTTATCAAAGGCATTGACGTTGATAGATATTCTCAACAACCATGGAAGCCAAGTGCAACACCCTTGCCTATTCCTAAGAAATTCAAAATGCATGATATTCCCAAGTATCACGGGACGACCGATCCACGCGATCATGTGACTGCTTTTACCACCAAAGTAAAAGGCAACGACCTAAATAAACAAGAAATTGAGTCAGTCCTAGTCAAGAAGTTTGGAGAAACACTCACCAAAGGAGCACTAACCTGGTATTCTCTTTTACCTGAAAATTCTATTGACTCTTTTGCTGAGCTTGTAGATTCTTTTATAAAAGCGCATTCCGGTGCGCAAAAAGTCAAAAATGAATGGAAGACATATTTAAAATAAAACAAAGAGACACGGGGTTGCTTTGAGAATTTGTAGACAGGTTTCAACGAGAAAGAATGCTGCTACCGAGGGTGCCTTACAATTGGGCGGCCATGGCATTTGCAAGCAATTTAAACGACAAAAGCTCAGAAGCCACGCGAAGACTCAAGGAAAGCTTGAGAGAATTCCCAGCCACGACATGGAACGATGTCTATAACAGGTACAACATTAAGCTACAAATAGAAGAAGACACCATTGATCAGTCAAAATTGAAAGATCGAACCAGTTCTAGACGCTCCGAACCAGAAAGGAGAACATGTAAGAACATGTACGACCCTTATATGGGACCTTCGAGATGAGAAAATTGTCCCAGGTTCGAAAACATCCAGTCAGAATATAGACCATCAAATAGAGATACGAGCTCATCCTCATCAAGATCTCAAAAGGATCGGGATGAACGAAATAGAGGTAATAAATGAATTGGAGACTACAACTTCAATGTAAGTACTTCTGTATTAATTTCAGTATTAAGAAATATGGGTGATAAGGTTCGATGGCCCAAAGAAATGAGGTCGAACCCAAATAAAAGGAATCCAGACTTCTGGTGTGAATTCCATAACGATTATGGGCAAAGAACATCAGATTGCATATTTTTGCAAGGAGAGGTAGAACAATTATTAAAACAGGGCTATCTAACAGAATTGTTTAGTGAAAAAGGTAAGCAGACATATATGAAGAACATGCAGGAGTCCCCAAAACCACGATCTCCAAAGCGAACAGTGAACGTGATACATGGAGGAGAGGAGGTGAACGGAGTCATCTGCAAAAGAACAACAAAATTCACGATTACACATGGGAAGCGGATTCGTGAAGACATGGAAATAGACAATATATCATTCGACGATGCATAAATCAATGGATTAGTGCTTCCACACAACAACGCATTCGTAATAGCCCTACTTATACGTGACACTAACGTAAAAAGAGTGTTGATTGATCCAGGTAGCTCATTCAACATCATTTTGTCGAGAGTTGTGGAAGAAATGCTAATGGAGGATCAAGTAATCCCAAAAGCACGAGCCTTATCTGGGTTTGACAATTCCACGATCATAACAAAAGGGGAAATTGAGCTTAGAACCTACGCAAAAAGAGTAATAAAAAATACTAGATTCCAAGTCATTGATACTGATATGGCCTACAACGTAATCATGAGGAGACCATGGATCCATGATATGAAAGCAATACCATCTACCTTACATCAGGTAATAAAATTTCCTTCCAAATGGGGAATTCAACAGATTCGAGGGGATCATCAAACCTCTAGGAATATCAATTCCGTAGCTTACTCTAACAAAACAGAGGAAGCGGAAAAACTAAAGGACGAGGAAATTGCCCAAACATGTATGGAAACAACTGTTGCTCAAACAGGTGCATAAACAACTGTTGCTCAAACAGGCACGGAAGAAAATGTTATCCAAACAGGTACAGAGGAAGAAAGCCACGAGAAGGTGAATCAAGTCACCACAGAAGAAGAATCAAAACATACGAAACATGGATTCCAGACCTGATATCATTCAGGAACCAGAAGAGGATGAGCATATCAAAACAACTACAGAGGAACTCGAAACTGTTCCACTATTCCAGCAAAAGCCCGAACAAAAAGTTCACATAGGCACGAGGCTATGCCCCAGCAGGCGAGGCAAGTTAATTGAATATTTTAAGGCTAACGCAGATTGCTTTGCTTGGTCCCATTAAGACATGCCATGTATTCGTCCAGAAGTGATGACTCATAAACTAAATGAAGATCCATCATTCGTGCCTGTCAAGCAAAAGAAAAGAAAACAAGGACCATTCAAGAACCATGTGATCGACGAAGAGGTACAGAAACTCTTGAAAATTGGTTCAATACGTGAGGTAAAATATCCTAATTGGTTATACAATACTGTAGTGGTGCCTAAAAAGAATGGTAAATGGAGAGTATGCGTAGATTACACAGATTTAAATAAAGCATGCCCTAAAGATTCATTTCCATTACCACACATAGATCAAATGATTGATGCCACTCATGAATTGTTAATCTTTCTAGATGCGTACTCTGGTTATAATCAGATAAAAATGGATCCCTCAGACGAGGAAAAAACTTCCTTTATAACAAAAAGGGGGACTTATTGTTACAAAGTCATGCCTTTTGGCCTAAAAAATGCTGGAGCCACGTATCATAGGCTGGTGACCAAGATGTTCCAAGAGCATCTGGGGAAAACGATGTAGGTATACATTGATGACATGCTGGTGAAATCAACACAAGCGAAAGATCATTTCCAACATCTTTTAATTACCTTCGAAATCCTACACAGGTATAATATGAAACTGAATCCAGAAAAATGCGCCTTTGGCGTAGAATCAAGTAAGTTATTGAGTTTCCTTGTATCAAATATAGGAATTGAAGTAAATCCTGCCCAAATTAAAGCTATTGATGAAATACCCAATATACTTACGAGTAAAAGGAAGTTCAAAGACTAACATGAAGAATTGCAGCCTTAGGAAGATTTATCTCCAGGTCCTCGGAGAAAAGTTTTACATTTTTCTCAGTTCTTGAAAAGCAGAATCAGTTCGAATGGACTGAAGAATGTCAACAAGCCCTCAAAGATATGAAGGCCTATCTATCAAAACCCTCGTTGCTGTCTAAGCCAAAAGAGGGGGAAAGGCTGTATGTCTATCTTGCCGTTGCAGAAATTGCTGTAAGTGCAGTACTGGTAAGAGAAAAAAAAGGTAAAGAATCTCCAATTTATTATGTAAGAAAGTCTTTATTAGATGCCGAAACTAGATATCCACATCTGGAAAAATTAGCCTTAGCTTTAATAATGGCAGCTAGAAAGTTACCATATTTTCAATGCCATCCAATCACTGTTGTGACCTCATACCCATTGAGAAATATTCTGCATAAACAAAAATTATCAGGAAGATTAGCCAAATAGGCAATAGAATTAAGCGAGCATGACATAATATATCAACCTAGGACTGCTATAAAGTCTCAAAGTTTAGCTGATTTCGTCGTTGTTTTTAATACTAGCTTAATCCCTGAGGCGGAAAAAGAGTTACAAATCTTTAACGGGGCTAATCCGAGAATATGGACCCTATTTACTGACGGCTATTCTAATGTAAAATGAGCCGGCTTGGGAGTTATTTTAATATCACCTACGGGTGAAAAGATACGACAAGTTATTAAATGTTATCCCATAACTAACAATGGAGCAGAGTACGAAGCTATCATTGCAGGGCTTGAACTGGCACGAGAACTCTTAATCGAGCAAATCGTAATCAAAAGTGACTCTCAACTAGTGGTAAACCAAATGCAGGGGGCTTACACCGCTAGAGAGACCCGAATGCAACAATATCTGGAAAAGGCACGAGACCTAGTAAGACAATTCCAGTCATGGAAAGTTATGCAAATACTCATGGAGAAAAATGCAGAAGCGGATGCATTAGCTAACCTCGCAGCAGTTGCAGAAGTGACAAATAAAGACAATGCAATTTTTATTCACCTATTTCATTCAGCAATCGACCAGGATAAAAGTGAGGTAACATTTAACCATTTTACTTGGGATTGGAGAAATGAAATTTTAAACTTTTTGCAGAATGGCATCGTACCTAAAGATAAGAAAGCAACTCAAGCGCTTCGCCGAAAAACTGCACGGTACTGCCTTATCCATGCACATTATACTGCAAAATGTTTGGAGGTCCCTTAGCTAAGTGCCTTGGATCCAATCAAACAGAGTTCATTATGAAGGAAGTACACGAAGGGAACTGCGGAAACCACTCAGGAGAAAGATCCTTAGTATAAACCCTAATCAGACTAGGGTACTATTGGCCCAAAATGGAAGAAGAGGCTGAGAGTTTCATAGCTAAATGCGACAAATGACAACGATTTGCTAACAACATTGTAAGGCCCCAAAAATTTTTGATAAGTAATTTAGGATGTCGGGGCGCCAAGTAGTCTAATTATAATATTTTTGGTGCTATAAATATGATGTGAATGGATTGGTCATGGTAAATAAGCGTATAATTCAAATTGGAAAATTTCATAATAGGCTAAAATTCCTAATGAGTTTCTCAAGTCCACCCTTTGAACGAGATCATCTAAATGTATGTGTATATATATGTGGCATTTGTAAGGACCCGTAAAATCCTTAAACAAAACGATGCCCAGTTAGATCTCATTCAGACCTTTTGGATTGAAAATACCCTACGGTCTTAGAGGAAGACAATTCGTGAAGGGACGCCGATCTGCGGTCCATTATGCGGTCGCATTTTAGGTATGTGAACCGCATAATGACCGCATAGTGGGCCAGTCTACTGGTCATCTTGAGGACAACAATGCGGCCCAAAATGCGATCCTATTTTGGGTATGCGGGCCGCATAGTTCATCGCATCTTGCATTTAAGTTTTGTGTGGGGAGTTATGCGGAGCATTATGCGACCGCATAACTGTTATTTGGTACACTATGATCACATAACAGGTATGCAGACCGCATAGTTGCCGCATACCTGGGCAGTCCACTTTTCTTTTTCTGCCTAGTTGAGGCCCTTTCTGCGACGACTTTGTGGTCCACATGTTATGCGGCCGCATAATTGAGTCGGGGCACCCTATTTTATTATTTTATAACCTGACCCCATTTTAATAAATAGGCTTAGGGGCTTCATTTGGGGTCATTTTCTACTGATTTTAGAGAGACTTGAGAGCAATATAGAGAGAGAAAGAAGGATCCTAGCTTCATAATCACCCAGGTCTTGCCCAAGTCTTCAAGAATCAAGGAACATAACTACTAGATTATTCTCCATCCGGGTAAGTCCTACTTCCAAGATTTCATGCAAGAGGTTAAGGGTTCAAATATGTTGTGGGGGTTAGAAATAGGCCATGCATGTGGGACTAAATTGTAGTATGTGATATTAAAGAACTAATTTGGGTAGTTCCTGTAAAAGTTGGTTAAGGGGAGATGGAATTTCCAGTTTTTTAAAACCTTGTAGTCAACTTCAGATGTTAGGTGTTTGATGAAATTCCTAAGAGAGTTACACCAAGGAAAATCTTCCTAATTATTAATCAATTTCCGCTATCTCCTTATTGATTATTATTGCTAGAGGTGTTGGTGTATTGTAGAAACTTAAAGAAAGATCAACCAGGTATGTTGGATAAACTTCTCCTTCGGAATGAAATTCCATAATGTTTTCCAAAGGTTTAAGTACAATCGGCTCGAAATTCCTAATTTCTATATTCCGGGCAATCCCGTACGAACTTACAAATTTTATTCTTTCGAATGAGCCTATTATTGAAAGATATATGTTTAAAGTATGGTTTGTTTATAAAAAAATGGTATTTCTTTGAGTAGTATTCTAAATGAGAACTAGTATACCGATTGGGTGAGGAAAACTAGATATGCTCAATATTCCTAATTGCTCGTGCTTAATGACTTGATTGAGTATGTTTCGTTGTGGATAATCTATAAAGGTGTTGAAAATGAACTGAATGAACCGGGAAAGAGTAATTCAGGAATAATTGGTGTATTGCTTGTTTATGACTTTGATGTATGTTTCTATTGCTGGTTGGTGTGGCCTAACCTTTTAGAAGAAACCTTATGTGTTTAAAGTTTCAATTGTTGATTAACTTTATATATATGATTTCTAAAATACTTGTATGTTGGAAATGAGTGGTGATCCTTGAGACTGAAAGAAGGGAAAGTATGGAATACGAAATACGACCATCGTGCTATGAATAGAGAAACTTGAAAAAGTCCCAAAGAGCCGAGGAAATATTGCTATTGTGAGAGGTTGAAAATATTAACAAATATTTGTACAATGTGAATGATTTCTGAGATGGATACATTTATACATATGTGTTACCTTTGTGTGAAAACTAACTAAAAATGTTTTTGGGAGTATCATTAGCAAAAACTGAGGAAGGGTGGGTCATAAGGCCCACACCTGAAACTACATGTGCCGGTGTAGGGGTGGATTGTGTATTGTGTATTGTGTATTGTGATGGTTCCCCTGAATTGGGATGAAATTGGTACCTGTGAATTGGAAAATGAGAGAGACCAAACCACAAGACATATGTGGGGAGGCGACTTAGCTGATTTGGTTGAGATCAGACTCCATGTTGCGCACATGGTGGTACTACTACGGTAACAACTTTCTTTCGCATCATATGCAAAACAACATTGTCCATGGGGAGATGGCCTAGCTGATCGGGCGTGATCGGACGCCGTGCTAACAAAGACGATGAAATATCGGTGCTAAAGATCTCCCAGCCAAATGTATATATATATATATATACATACATACAAACTATTTTCGTACTTCAAAAAAATCATTATGTTTCAATTGGCTATTTGAATATTGTTGGTTGTGACTTGTTGTTTCTATGTGTTGTGTTTGCCTCTATGGATACTCTATTTTGAAAGAGGATTTTTGGTTATATATACTAGTAATATTCGATGGTACTAACGTCCCTTTTGCCGGGGGCGCTACATCCCTTTTATGGATGTAGGTGACTTTGCAGCTGGTAGCGTGGATCACAGGTAACGGTGCCTTCTCCTTCTCCCCACAACAACTTTTGTGAGCCCCGCTTCCTCCCGGGGTCATGTGTAGTATTTGTTGTACTTCTTTTGTAAAAGTCACTAAATTTTGAGGTAAAACCGGGGCCTTGTTACCAACATTTTCATATTTCTCCTCAGTTGTATTTAGAGTCTCAGTAGACATGTTGTGGTTGGCGTCGGGTATTGTAATTAAACTAGAAATATTAGTGTTTGGCAAATATGATTTTCATTATATCTATAAAAATTGTAATATTCCGAATATTATGGGTGAAACTGCTAATGAAAACAAAAATAGAAGTTAGTGAAATATTTATATAGTATGATTGATAGAATTTATCTCTTATTTATTCATAAATTAGTTTGGGTAGAATGAAACCTATCAGGCTTGCTCAGTCAAGTTTACTCGGTTGAGCACCGGTCGCGCCCCTCGGTTTTGGGGCGTGACAAACTTGGTATCAGGGCCTAAGGTTTTAAAGTGTCCTAGGATGTCTCAGAACCGTGTCTAGTAGAGTCCTTCTTATCGGTATGTTGTCGACCACATCTATAATTAGGGGGCTACTTGGACATTTAGGAATTTCACCCTTCTTTGATACTCCAATCGTGCGCTAGAGCTCAAGATAGGGAGTTAGTTTTCTCCCCAAGACTTACTCTCAAAATGAGTAATCTTAATACCATAATCCGCGAGTTTGAAGCCATGATGAGGGAATGATCCCCCCCATTGAGTCTGAAGGAGATTGCCCAAGGGCTTGTTAGGAGAATGTATTGAGCCGTGGAGGGATTGGTAGAACCTATCGCTAAGAAGGGAGTACCCTTGTCCCTAATAATGTCACTGCACCACCAAATCCTATAGTATATCGGTATGGTACCAACGTACGTTACGGATGTGGAGTCGAGGGGCATCGATTAAGACGCCGCCCTATCAAACTAAAGTCGTTAAGTCAGTCACTCCTTGGTGCATCCTCATGAGCAACCCCCGGATTCTACTCACTATGTATTGTACGCCCATAGTAGGGGAAGTTCTCATAATCATGGTCTTGACAAGACATTGAATCACAAAACATTACATGTATCTACTCTTTGAACGAGATCCGCTATTTCATGAGTCCACTCCACCACAAATTCACGTATTTTCAATCTCTTATGATGTTGAGCTCTGTAATCATGTCCTTGAATTGAGTTACAACTACAGAATTACTACTTCCCTCATGCCTTCCCAGATTCTCAACAAGGGACTATATCCGATGAATTTCTTACAGAATCTTTCTATTTAGAGGAACAACATATGCGCACTGGTGCCTATTCATGCACCGTCCTAGTGTTTACCTATGTGGTGTCAAGTTCAATGAAAAGCATCCCAGTGTTGCGGTCCTTCTCAATTCACTCTTCTTTTCACTGGTGTATATGGCTTTTGTGGTTTGAATAGTCAATCTACTCTTGCTAATATTATCATGAAACCTACTCAAGCACGCTAAGTGCATAATACCATTCTGGGGAGACTGATAGAGCCATATGATACAAAACTCCAGCACGACTGAGGTGCGATATATATTCTGAAGCTCAGGAGCCATCCTGCTCACATAACCTCGTCCCTACGCGGAACCTCAACACATAAGAAATTATCAAGTCGTTTCACAACTCATACGACACAATCACAATATCACATGAATTTGAAGAAGACGGGACAACACCTGATATCCCAATACCCCTCCTTGAGGAATGCCATACTGAAATGAACACCTCTAACTCGCATGAAGCCCAAAATCTTGTTTAAATCCATTCACTCACTTCAAGCTGATTCTGCTCGCATTGAACTAGGCTGATAGCCTTACCTGGGTCCAAACAACCCGCTTCCTTTTTCTTATACACACGAGGACAACCATCATAGCCGAGATAAACACCCCACAATCCACAACCAACTGAGCCGAACGCCTTCCAGGCATAAATTCTCAATTAAGCAATATTACACTCCTTTATACTTGGTCTAATTCTTCAACCAATCAGGTGACTACATGCCACACTTATGCAATCTTCCCGCGGTCATGCTCCCACGGCCTTCCACACAAGGTAACAAGTATGCACATCCATACCACCGACCACCTTAAGGCTGTAAAACAATTCAAGGACCCGTAACTAGAATACAAGCCTCTTTCACCAAACACCGAACTCAGATGACACTGAAGAACATTCACATCCATTGCTCTTGCTCCTCCGAGCTCATGACATCCTTGTTAACACCGAGTCGCAACCTCGATTCCTACTTCCGGTTACATACTGCTTATTGCCCACAACATGACCATATAGAATAGCATAGGAAATTCCATCATAACTCCTAAATCACTAAGAGACTGAACACTTCATCACATAGAAACTTTCACTTACCTCAATTCATGAGAACCATAACAACACGCGAGTGAATTGTCACAATCGCAATACATACCAATCCTCAAGTGGTGGTCTGAACCACCCTAAACCTTCCGGGATCCGCCTACACCTGACAAGCCATAACACCTGAATGCTTCCAAATAAAATCTATTACGACGGCCGGCACGCCCCGCACACTTCTGCGCAATCCATACACATACCCAATCACAGCGAAGGAACTGATCACTGCCGTACATGTGCCATTTCAACCATGGTTAACCAATCTTTCTTCTTCTCAGAGATTATACTACAGAAGCTCGATTCTTACTTACACTGCTGCCTGAAACCCTTAAACACCACGTTCCTCTAACTTTCGAATTCATTAGGACCACTACTGAGAGTCACCCACTCTGACTGGCCCCGAATACAATCAACTCCAAGGCTCTCCTAGCACATGAACACCCTTTCAACGAAGCACATGACTGAGTCGCTACCCTTACAACTTGCCTATGCCTTAAGCACGGATTCTAAATCTTCCATAGTCTAACCTTGGTCCAATAGGACCAACTTCGAACACATTTATCGAATGCCATACTCAATTACCGCTTTACTCCTTTCTCTTAGTGGTGACAAGTTGCCAATACACTAACAATACGCACTCCCATGAGGACACAACCTTATAACCCAACTGCAGGTGGTGGGACTCCCCCACTTAGCCCGAAGCTACTCCCTGCACCACTCCATACACTGCTGAGATCTTTTCTTCTTTGTTGACATGACCTTGCTCAACAAATCCGTCCGATTCTTCCGGATTTTCCTGTTAGCCTCCCTTAAATATTTGAAGTTTCTAACACCATTCACACATTCTACCTCCTACCGACTAGCCACTAGAACTCCGCACAGAACTTACCATCCCTACAACCGCTAACCTACTCACAGAAGACAACCCACCCGAGGAAACTAGCCAACTGACACCTACCATTACGCTATGATTCTCACTTTCTACAATATCAGGACCCCCATCCTAAGCCTGTATCCATTTACCAACCTTACCAATCCGTCCTCTCTTCCTGGACATCTACTAAATGCGCTACCACATATTCTGATTCATCACTAAGCTGCCGCTCTCCCACTTTGCCCAACTCATTTCCCTTAAGTGCTACCTGACTTCCTTTCCTTACACCTGATCTTCTAGAATTGGCACCACCGCCTAGCACTTCTCACGTATCTTCCTTCATCGTATGATTCCCTCCTGCTGCCTCAATTTAATACTGTCCTCCGTAGCTCTTACCAACATATCATCATAACTTTAAATATTTACGAAGATCATCTTCCTCGAATCGCCTTCATTTTCAATACTTAGACAATACTGAACCTCCGCACCTCACGACCTCTGCCAACCGCATTCTTCAATACTTCTTCACAATACTCTGACCCCGAGAAACCGAAGAAACCATAGCACCGAAAAACGTAACACATTCCATTCGATCCATGACGACGATATCTTATTACATGTGAGTGCTCCATTTCACTTGACAACACCAATCCTTATTATTTTATCAGCCCAAAACCTGATCATTTATAATCCAAATGCTTTTCCTCCGCCGGAACAAATTACTAAAATCTCGAAATCACACTCTGAGAGGACCTCCCTTCAAACCGTTCATCACCCCAACACATGGGCAACCGCTATACCCTTGTATCAACATCGCGCCATAACCAATCGTAAGTTCATAACCACCTGAGCATGACCTCAAAGTTCTCCGAAATACAGCTACTGAGTTGAGATGACAAAAACATTCTTCCGCAAAACAACGATGATAGCCTCAATCAACTACGCTGGGAGAAACATCCCGCACCACATCTATAGTATCATTAAAATTCCTCAACCCTCGATTCATAACAAGCGCTTTGCGATGCGTAAGATTGAGTAGGAAGAAGCATAGGCATAAGCCTTAAAGGAATCAAGTCGCACGATGAGGAATCAAGAAGGGAAGTACTCCTAACAACCCTGTAGCCTCTCGAAGATAAGTACAGACGTCTCCGTACCAATCCGCAAGACTCTACTAGACTTGCTCATGACTCGTGAAACCTACAGGAACCTAGAGCTCTGATACCACGTTGTCAGGACCCAAAACCTATGGGTTGTGATGGCGCCGGACACCACTGTCAGGAAAGCCAACCCCTTAATCAATTGAATTACCTTCATGTTTAACAATTTTGAAATCGTTGCCTTTATTGCAATAAATAAATTTTTGTAAATTAAACACAACAAGAAATCTATTTAATTCAATAAAACAGGACTCAACACATCCCCAGAACCCGGTGACACAAGTACATGAGCAGTTTCTAAGAATTTATACAATTATACAACTCTTGTCCGAGAAATAAGTGGGAAAAAGGCAATAGATATAAAATGTAAGTATACGGAATGGAGACTCTTGCAGCTGTGGAACGCCTCTGGATGAATACAGCCCGTATAAATCCCCAAATCGATCACTATACTATAAAGGCACCTGTGCAACAAAATGCACAGAAAGTGCAGCATGAGTACATATACATATATGTACCTAGTGAGTATCCCGTCTAAACTCGAAGAAGTAGTGACGAGAGGTCGACTAGATACTCACTAAGGTCCAGCAACGTAATATAGAATGAGATAAGGCTAAAGCAATAGGCAGGCGAAACAGTAAGCAACAAGTATATGAACACATAATGTAACACAAGTAAGAGCACCAAGTACCAATTCCTCTTATTCAATAATACCTTGCCAATACTGTCATATGTGAACCAGACTCAAGTATACATATACCGACACGGACAAGACAACCGGCCGGAGTCATAAGGTGGGTAACAAGGACTGAGGTCATAAGCTCCCCACGATCGCGAATCATACCTACGAATCGTGTGCTGACTCGATAGTAATAAGCTCCCCACGATCGCAAATCATACCTGCGACTCGTGTGCTGACTCGATAATAATAATAAGCTCCCCACGATCGCGAATCATACCTGCGACTCGTGTGCTGACTCGATAATAATAATAAGCTCTCCACAATCGCGAATCATACCTGCGACTCGTGTGTTGACTCGATAGTAATAGTATTTACATATAGGTACCTACGGGTACCGACTCGACCGTGAACTCAACAGGATTGTGCCAATATCATATCACTGATAGCCAATTAGGATTTACATCATCATATTTTTACCTCTCCCATGTCATTTCAACAATAAACACAATTTATAATACATACAATGGTTTAAATAAGGCACGAAATGGCATGCTCGTGGGTCCTACGGCTACCCGACATAGCAATATAGTCGCCACGTACGGACTCTCGTCACTTGGTACGTACGCGGCCCCCTCAACATGTACACATAGAAAACAAGGAACCTACGGGGACATTTCCCCCTTACAAGTTTGGAAAGGAGACTCACCTCGTGACGATATCACCACTCGGACCAAGGATGCGCCCGAATTCCGAAATTCACCCTCGACGGCTCGCAACTAACCAAACATGGTATAATTGAATTAATTTAGGTTCCAAGAAGAAGGATTAACAAGAAATCCTAAAATTAAGCATTCTTGACCATTTTCGGAATTTTGACCCCGGGCCCACACGTTTGGATCTCGAAAATTCTTGAAGGAATCACCTACCCGAAGTCTAAGGATCGAAGTTATGTGATTTATACAAGGATTCATAGCCTCAAATGAATAATTCACCAATTTATTCAAAGCCCTAGAATTTCTATCCAAATTTTATGATTTTTGATTCTTTAGGAATTAAACCCGTTGAATTCTATGCATAATAGTGAAAAATAGAAGAGAATTACTTACCTCTACAGTGGGTGGTCGTGGGAGGTGTTGCTCAAACTTGGATGCTCTCTAATGGAGGTTGATGGTGGATAAAAATGAAGAAAACCTATTTGGACATTTAAAAGGGGCTGGCAATAGTGATTTCCGCACCTGCGACCTTGGGACCGCAGGTGCGGTCTCGCACCTGCGAGAATATCATCGCCCTTGCGGAAAAGGGCCTGGGGACCTGGCATCGCACCTGCGGAGAAGGAGTCCGCACCAGCGGTCCCGCTCCTACGATGGGGGGATCGCACCTGCGAAGGCTGGACTGCAAGTGTGGACTCGCACCTGCGACTGAGAGACCGTAGGTGCGGTCACACCAGAAGTAGTTGCACCAACAATGGTTTCTTGCTGGTTTTTGGCCTCGTGCGGGGTCCAGGAGGCACCTGGGCCCACCCGAGCCCCCGACAAAACATACCAACAGGTCCCAAATCATTATACGGACTAGCTCGAGCCTACGGCACACTCATAACATCGCTAAAACTCAAAATCACCCTCCAAAACCCCTGAAATCATAACTTAATAACTTTGAAATTTCTAGAATTCATTTCATTGCGCCGAACGGGTCTATACTACTCGGAATGACCTCGAATTTTGCAGACAAGTCATAAATGACTATACGGACCTCCTCCAACTTCTGGAATTGCATTCCGACCCCGGTATCAAAATTTCCTCTTCCAGTCGAATTTCTCAAAAACCTTCAAATTTCTAACTTTAGCCAAATAGCTTCAAAATAACCTACAGACATCCGAATTCACTTCCGATCGCGCTCCCAACTACAGAATCACCATACGGAGCTATTCACAGACTCGGAATCCCGAACAGACGCCAATATCTAAGAAATGCTCTTTAAGCCAAAATTAGGAAATTCCTTCAAAATGCTAACTTCCACATTATACGCCGAAACACTCTCGGGTTATCCAAATCCCGATCCGGACATACGCCCAAGTCCAAAATCACCATACGAACCTGCTGGAACCTTCAGATCCTGATTCCTAGGTCGTTTACTCAAAATTTCAGTCTTACTCAATTTCTTCAACTTAAGGCTTCTGAAATGAGAATTTTCCTTTCAATTTAACTCCAAACCTCCTGAATTTCAACTCTGACAATACACAGAAGGCACAATACCCGAAATGAAGCTGTTCATGACTCCCAACTGCTGAACGACGCGCTGGATCTCAAAATGACCGGTCGGGTTGTTACATTGAGTATGTTTAGTTGTTGATAATCTATAAAGGTGTTAAAAATGAACTGGGAAAGAGTAATTCAAGAATAATTGGTGTATTGCTTGTTTATGACTTTGATGTGTGTTTCTATTGCTGGTTGGTATGCCCTAATCTTTGAGAAGAAACCTTTTGTGTTTAAAGTTTCAATTTCTGATGAACTTTATATATATGATTTCTAAAATACTTGTACGTTGGAAATGAGTGGTGATCCTTGAAATTGAAAGAAGGGAAAGTATGGAATATGAAATATGGCCATCGTGCCATGAATAGAGAAACTTGAAAATGGCCCAAAGAGCCTAGGAAATATTGCTATTGTGAAAGGTTGAAAATGCTAACAATATTTGTACAATCTGAGATGGATACATTTACACATATGTGATACCTTTGTGTGCAAACTAACTAAAAATATTTTTGGGAGTATCATTAGAAAAATCGAGGAAGGGTGGGTCATAAGGCCCACACCTGAAACTACACGTGCCGGTGTAGGGGTGGATTGTGGATTTTGGATTGTGATGGTTCCCCTAAATTGGGATGAAATTGGTACCAGCAGTATTATGGGCTTACAGAACTACTGCAAAATAGCTACGGGAGAGACTCCATTCGCACTTGTTTACGGCTCGGAAGCTTTAATCCCGGTAGAAATTGGTGAACCAAGCACAAGGTTCACAATAGCAACGGAAGAGTCAAACAACGACGAGTTGAAGAAAAATATGGACTTGCTCGAGCAAAGGAGAGAAGTTGCACTAATAAGTATGGCGGCCCAAAAACAAATTATAGAGCGATATAACAACAGAAAATCTCACCTCAGATATTTCAAAATTGGGGACTTCGTTCTTAAAAAAGTCTACCAATCAACGAAAGAAGCTGGTGCAGGAAAGCTAAATCCGAATTGGGAAGGACCTTACAAAGTCCGCGACATTGCTGGAAAAGGCGCTTATAAGCTGGAGGCTATGGATGGCAGGATCCTACAAACTTGTTGGAATGCTGTTCATTTGAAGAAGTACTACTTCTGAGTAAAAGGAATACCTCCGGTCCGGTATCATTACGTTCGATTTTACTTTTGTACAGTTAAAATTATACTAACCATTTTAGATGATAGGCAAAAAGCTAACCCATCACCAGATGATGATATTAGACCTGCAAAGTGTCACGCCCCAAAATCGAGGGACAGGACCGGCGCCTAACCGAATGAACCCGGTCAAGCGAACCTGATTTGCCTTTCCTACCCGACGCGTTTCCCCGTGGTTATAACATACATTACTTATATAAAATAGCGAGAGATAATCAAAACGTGTATTCACAACATAAAGTCCATTCTTCCTCTTTTAACGTTTTAACATTAGATCTTTCTAAAACATACATACTAATTACAACATTCCCGATACGGGACCACGGTTACGAGCAAGTACAACAACTATCCAAAATATATTTACAACCCACATAATATCTACGGAGCCTCTAAGAGTACGGAGAAGTGTACATGGACTTGCCGGCAACAAGGCCCCGACTATACCTCAAAAGAAACAACATATACAAAATAAAGTCAACATGAACTACACACGGTCATGAGAGGAAGTGGGGCTCACCAGAACTGCTGGAAGGAAGGAGGGGAAAGCACCACTATCGGCGATCGGCGCTACTTGCTACAAAACCACCTACATCCATATAAAATATGTAGCGCCCCCGGCAAAAGGGACGTTAGTACCATTGAATAGTACTAGTATGTATTTACAACCCTACTCTAGATAGGATAAACATCAACAATCAAAGACACAAATAGAGACATCATACGACGATTCACCGAAGCAAGGGAAAACACAAACAAGCATTTCCACATCCCCCATCCCGTTTTTCCATCTTTTTGTTAATGTTCTTTTAAGTTCATCTTGTTATTATTATTACTGATCCACCGTGTCGTTGTCACACGGAGTCCAATCTCTGCCCGATTGGCTAAGCCATCCTAGGTGAGGCCCGAATATCATCACATCTCATATCACCACCGTGGCATGTTCACACGGAGTCCGGTCACTGCCCGACCGACTAGGCCATCTCAACTGAAACAATGAGGCTATAATCATCATCATATCACAATTTCATGTCTCCATGTGTACGACATGGAGTCCAATTCATGAATATTTTAGGCCACTTTTATCATTTTTCGTGTTTTGATTCCCATCACCCATCATTTCATTCTTTGATTCATCTTTCATATCATTAGAATCTCTTGATTCATATTTCATGTCAATCCAATCCTTCAATTCATATTCCATAACAACCCAATCCATTGATTTATGTTTCATATCAGTTCAACCTCTTGATTCGTATTTTCAAATCGTTACAATCTCTTGATTCATATTTCATATCAATTCAACCTTTCACATTTACCACACCCATCACATAAGAGGATCGCACACATAGTAAAAGAGGGAACACGATGATCATAATTTATACACTCAAATAGCATAACAACATGGTAGTAACATGGAACAACATAGAAGCAAGGATTTCTCAATTAGGCACATAGAACACATAAATTCCATAGATAATCCACAAGAGAATCATACCCGGAAAGTGAACACAAACGGGTCTATCCTATGAAGATTAGAGTTAGCCATACATACCTCGAGTCGGGAGTTTTCCTTAATTTCTATCACAAATCACCGGACCCTCTAGCAACTTCAATCTAATTCACAATGTGACACATTTAAACTTAGAATTAGGAATCATGAACATGTCTTGAATTCATTTGGGCATTTTATCAAACGCTATGTGTTCCTTTAGATTTCATAACCCCTTTTTAGTGGAAGATTACTCCAACATACTTCCCTTTACAAGATTATGGTAAATTAATTACATGCATGCAAGAATCTTAACCCCATCTCCAAGAACTAACCTATGTGTATTTCATTTCAACTAGAATATGCGAATTAAGGGTAATGGGGTGGAAGCTTACCTCTTATGGTGAAGAAGATGACTTCTTACTCGATCAATTCCAGGCTTGAGTGACGATGGAGAATCAAATTGGTGAAGGTGGGGACTTTCTCTCTCAAGAACTCACTCTTGCTTCTCTCTAATTTACCAGATTATAGTTAAAAATGAAGGGGATGGGTGTTTTATTAGGCTGGGGGTCGGGTTTTAAATTAGAAAATGAGAAGCCCCGATGCAGGTTTGCGGTCCGGAATGCGATCGCATTCTGGTTATGCGGTCCGCAGACATGGCACATTGTTGGCCT
Source organism: Nicotiana undulata (assembly GCA_005239495.1). Lineage (NCBI taxonomy): Eukaryota > Viridiplantae > Streptophyta > Magnoliopsida > Solanales > Solanaceae > Nicotiana > Nicotiana undulata. The sequence continues at coordinate 106,596 of ML245410.1, forward strand.
CCAGCTGGGACAAAAATAAAAGGAATCTACCCAGGTATGCGACAACTATGCGGTCCGCATACCTATTATGCGATTGCATAGTGCGCCGCATAACTCCATCCGCAAAAGCTCATGTGCAATTATGCGATAACTGTGCGGCCCGCATTCATGAAATGCGATCGCATTTTGGGCCGCATAGCTGTCCTCAAAATGGACATCAGACTGTCCAAGTATGCGACCACTATGCGGTCCGCATACCTGATCTGCGATCGCATAGTGGACCGCAGATCTGCACAAATCTGAGAAATCAAATCCTCTAAGTCTTGGGGTACTTTTCACTCCAAAATGGTCTGATTTAAGAATTCCTACAGTTATATCAACATGGGGACCTATCCGGGTATCGTTTTTAGTTAAAATATTTTTTACGGGTCTTTACATCCTCCCCTACTTAAAATCATTCGTCCTCGAATGAGGATCGGGGAATTACTTGGGTTTGAGAATACAATATGCCAACCCCCAATTTTCACTAACTGTGATTTTTCCTAAAACATTTCGCCAGAGTTTCCTTTGTAATTAGGCCTATCCACCTGTCAGAGAGCCCCCGAAACACAGTTCAACCAATTCCACATACTCTCAGTTACTTCAACGAATCACAAATGATTAAGTTACCTCAACAAATTGCACATAATTCAGTTACTTTAACAAATTGCACATAGTTCAGTTAACACAATTCACACAAATATGACACAATTTGAGAAGTCATATGAGAAGGGGAATTAGGGGAGTGGGGTGGCCTTGCACAAAATATGACATAAAATGCAATTACTTAGAGATGACAACTTTCATAACAATTACCTGACTTATTCAAACAAATGAGGGTATTTCTCTTTCATTTCATTTTCCGCTTCCCATGTGGCTTCCTCGACTTGTTGATTATCCATAACACTTTAACTGAAGCAATCTCCTTGTTCCTCAACTTACGAATCTACCTATCAAGGATAGAAACTATAACTTCTTCATATGACAATTCTTCATCAACTTCAACGGTCTCAACTGGCACGATGACAAATGAATCTCCAATCACATTCTTTAACATGGATACATGAAACACCGGGTGCACTAATGACATTTCAAGGGGCACCTCCAACCTATATGCCACCTGTCCTATCCTCTGAGCGATCCTATACGGCCTGACATACCTTGGGCTCAATTTCCCCTTCTTTCCAAACCGCATGACCCCCTTCATGGGAGATACCTTCAAGAATACCCAATCATCAACTTGGAACTCCAAATCCCTGCGACGAACGTCCGAATAGGATTTCTGATGACTCCGAGAAGTTTCCAACCACTCTTTTATGATTCTAACCTTCTCCATAGCTTGATGCACAAGATCCGGTTCTAACAGTCCCGCCTCTCCAACCTCGAACCATCCAATCGGAGACCTACACCTTCTGTCGTACAATGCCTCTAATGGGGCCATTTGAATACTAGCATAGAAACTGTTGTTGTAAGCAAATTCTATAAGTGGCAAATGATCATCCAAGCTACCCTTAAAATCAAGCACACAAGCTCGTATATGTCCTCAAGTGTTTGAATAAACCGCTCTGCTTTCCCGTCAGTCTGCGGGTGGAAGGCTGTGCTGAGATTTACCTGCGTACCCGAACCTTGCTAAAATTTCTTCCAAACGTTATCTTTGAATTGGGCCGCTCGATCCGAGATAATAGAAACTAGAGTGCCATGGAGCATGACTATGTCTTTGATATACAACTGAGCATATTGTTCTGCAGTGTCAGTGGACTTGACCGACAAGAAATGCTCTAACTTCGTGAGCCGATCCACTATTACCCATTGAGTCAAACTTACGCGAAGTGTGGGGTAACCCCACCACAAAATCCATATTGATCATCTCCTACTTCCACACTAGGATTTCTATAAGCTGTGCCAACCTAGACACAAAGTCCGGACCTCTGCTGCTCGACCTTCACTTGCTAACAGTTCGACCACCTAGACACAAAGTCCGCCATACTCTTATTCATACCATTCCACCAATAAACCTCCTTGAGATCGTGGTACATTTTTGTAGAACCTAGGTGTACGAAATATCTAGAATTGTGAGCCTCTGCCATTATCCTCTCCCGAAGATCCTCCACATCCAGAACACATAGTCTCCCTTGACACCGCAAGACACCGTCACCATTGCCGAGTGAAAAAGCTATGTTCTTGTGACTTAGAATTGCTTCTCTTAACCGCACCAATGCTGGATCATTGAATTGCTTCTCCTTGACTTCCGCCACAAGCGAAGATTCTGCTCCGTTATGCACCACAAGACTCCATTCGTCTGAGGCCGAAAGACAAACCCCCAGACTGGCCAACTGATAAACCTCCCGAGCCAAAGGCCTCCGACCTGGTTCTAAATGAGCCAAACTACCCATGGATTTCCGACTAAGAGCGTCTGCCACCACATTCGCCTTCCCTAGATGATACAAAATATTCATATCATAATCCTTGAGCAATTCCAACCACCTCCTCTGCCTCATGTTCAATTCCTTCTATTTGAATAAATACTGAAGACCCTTGTGGTCTGTGAACACGCCCACATGGACCCATAAAGATAATGCCGCAAGATTTTCAATGCAAAAACAACCGATGCGAGCTCCAAATCATGCGTCGGATAATTGTTTTCGTGATTTTTGAGCTGCCTTGAAGCATACGCTATAACCTTACCACATTGCATCAACACACACCCCAAACCAACCCTTGAAGCATCACAGTACACCATAAACCCCTTTGTAACTTCTGGCAAGGTCAACACCAGCGCCGAAGTCAATCTTGATTTCAATTCCTGGAAACTCTTTTCACAAGCATCAGACCACTATAACTTAACCGCTTTCTGCGTCAACTTAGTCAATGGGGAGGCGAGAGTAGAGAATCCTTCCACAAAACTTCGATAATATCTAGCTAAACCCAAGAAACTGCGAATCTCTGTCGGGGTCGTTGGTCTAGGCCAGTTCTTCACCGCTGTGATCCTTTGGGGATCAACCCGAATCCCTTCCCTGGAGACAACATGGCCCAAAAAGGTAACTGATTCTAGCCAAAACTCACATTTTGAGAACTTTGCATACAACTAGTGCTGATGAAGAGTCTGCAGAACTGCCCTGAAGTGATTAGCATAATCTTCTTTACTTCGCGAATAAACAAGAATATCGTCGATGAAAACTATCACGAAATAGTCGAGAAACGATTTGAAGACCCGATTCATAAGGTCCAAGAAAGCTGCTGGGGCATTGGTTAGCCCAAAAGACATTACCAAGAATTCGAAGTTCCCATATCGAGTCCTGAAGGCAGTCTTAGGAATATCCTGCTCCCTGATCTTTAGTTGGTGATACCCTGATCGCAAATCAATCTTTGAGAAGAACCTAGCACCCTACAATTGGTCGAACAAATCATCTATCCGAGGCAATGGGTATTTGTTTTTGATGGTGACCTTGTTGAGATGCCGATAATCAATACACATTCACAGAGACCCATCGTTCTTCCTGACAAAGAGGACCAGTGCGCCCCAAGACGACACACTTGGCCGAACGAAACCCTTTTCTAGAAGATCTTTAGACTGCTCCTTTAACTCTCTCAATTTTGCTGGCGCCATCCTGTAGGGTGGAATAGATATTGGTTGCGTATCTGGAAATACATCAATCCCAAAATCGATCTCTCTATCTAGTGGAATACCAGGAAGCTCATCCGGAAAAACATCAAGAAATTCATTCACAACAGGCACGGACTCGGGAGCAGGCACCTCCGAAGTGGTGTCCGCAACCTGGACCAAATGGTAGATGCACCCTTTTCTGATCATCTTTGAGGACTCAAGATAGGAAATAAACCTACCTCTTGGCAAAACATTATTCCCCTCCCACTCAATAACTGGTTCATTAGGAAACTCAAGCCTCATAATTTTGGTTCGGCATTCGAGTTTAGCAAAGCACGAATAGAGCCAATCCATCCCCATAATTACATCAAAATATACCATTCCTAGCTCAATATGATCGGCCGTGGTATCCCGACCACGCACCGTGACAACACAATTCCTATAGACTCACGCGGCCGTAATAGATTCACCAACTGGAGTCGACACTGAGAACGGCTCCTGGAGCTGTTCGAGTTTTATCCCAAAAATCGAAGCAATAAAAGGAGTGACATATGATAAGGAAGACCCAGGATCAATAAGAGCATACACATCATGAGATTGAACAGTCAGGATACCTGTAACAACATCTGGAGAAGCCTCTACACTCTGATGACCACTCAAGTCATAGAACCGGCTGGGTCCTCCTCGACCCCGTACACCACCCTAGCTGCACCTCGCCCTACTGGTGCTGGAGGGCCTCGGGCTAGAGGGCGTGCTGAGGATGTAGCAGCTGAAGAACTGGATGTATGGGAAACACCCCAACCTGCCCCATGGCTGGATGAAGGGAAGTCTCTCTGAATGTGACCCCTCACCCCACATCCATAACATACTGGCCGGTCCAAATAACAGGGCCCAGAATGAAACCTCTCACACTTGGGGCATATGGACCTCTGCTGCTGATGGAACCCCCTGCTACCTGAACTGTCCCCAAAATTACCTCCTTGCTGCTGATGATGATGACGCCCTGGTGGTGGGCACTAGATGAAGACTGAGCATAAGACTGGGATGGCCCTGCTGACCCTCTCCCAAGGGCTGGTCTCCCACCTCCAAATGAACCTCCATGGTTGCCCGCTGATCAGGCCCTACTAATACCTTCTCGCTCCATTCTTAACTTCAATTTCCAAGCCTCTATAGCCTGAGCGAATCCCACATTCTTCCCATAATTCATATCAGATGCAGGGCAGCTGTAGCAGCTTCATTGACAACCAAGGGACCAAGGCCCTGTACAAACCGACGAACTCTTGCCTCCATAGTTGGCACCATGTGAATAATATACTTAGACAGGCGCACAAACTCCATATGGTACTCCCACACACTCTTATTACCTTGTTTGAGGACCTCGAACTCTGGAGGGGCTAACTGAAGAAATTGGTTGACCCTGGTGTGAGCACGTGATTTTTACCTACCACATCATCCTACAAAAATCTCAATAAATTAATTGGTTTTATGAATTTTTGTTGAATGTTAGTGATTAATTGTGAATTGTTTGCATTTGCATATTCATGATTCATCTTTTAAAATTATTAAAATTGCGTCACCATTATCAAAGAGTTATGAACTCATTATTTATAATTAATTTTAATTAAATAATAGACGGACAATGGTTATTTGGTGTAGTATAAGTTTTAACAACTAATTACCGAAATCAATTGTTTATTTTGATTAAGAGTATAAAATTAATTGTTACCTATTCCTAATTAATCTATAATTAGATAAAAATGAGGTTTAAAATCAATTATTAAATTTCTTTAGATTTAATTAGATTTGAACTTAATTAAATTAATTGGTTTAGTTAATTAAAGAGACCAAATTCAGACCTGGGCTTGAAATCACCCAGGCCCAAACATGGTCTCTACACCAACCCACACTCACCAGCCCAAACCTCACAACCCTACCCGGCCTGCCCCAGCCCCAATACCTAAAACGACCCTGTTTCACACCCCTCATCCCCCAGCCATTGGATCATCTTGATCCAACGGCTCACAACCCCACATCACTTAAATATAAAATTTCCTAAAGCACCCCCTACTCCTAATTCAAAGTCTAACACCCCCCTTTCCCCCATTCTCTCGTCTCTCTCAACCCTCACCGTCTCTGTCGCTCCTCCGCCCTAGCTCCGCCGGTCGGAAATCGCCTCTGGCGGCGGAGCTCAACCAAACTTTACCAAAACTTCACCCTATGACCTGTTCTTCACCCCCAATCACCTCATGTCCTCAGTTTTCGCAAACAAACACCCGATCTCGACTTATTCCGGATCTGAAATTCACAGAACCTTAACACCGTGTTAAGTTCCAATTTTTTAAGACTCTGTGACTTAGACTCGCATGAGTCGATGGCTCGTAACAATATCGATTCATGCTAGTCAAAGTCACCGTTGAGTCCACTGGAGTTCGGCCAAACTCCGGCAAGTCGCCGGAATTCAATCAAAAGCCTGAAGACCACCACTGGAACTCTGTGACTTCCTCTCTACTTCTTCCTTTTATTATTTAGTTACTTCATGTCTTAAAACTAGGGTCTAGTTTAAGATTTATGAAAAAAAACCCTATATGCTTTATGCTCTTCCGTAAATTATTGTTAGTCAATTATTAGAGCTGTTTATTTTGATTTCTGAAACTCGTTGAAGAATTGTTGGTTCAATTAATTCCCTGTTCAATGATTCATCCCTTTCCGATTAATGATTCTTGGCATACTTAGTAGTGTTAGTAATTAGATTGAACACGATTTCGTTAATTAATCTCGGATTTTTGACACCTTTAGTTTATTAAGAGAAATTAGTATACTCTCCCTCGTTCATTTCTCTGTTTTCCTTATCTGTTCCTATTAAGACAATTAGTTAGGATTTAATCACTAATTAGCAGGATTACTTAAACTAACTACTTAATTAATTAGTTAATTATACCTAAATGAGTTTAATTAGTTTTAATTCGACCTTGTTTGCTAATTGTTGCTACCCTGACCCTAGTAGATTACTTTGATAGTTGAAAGAAATTGAAAGGGGGTAAATAGATAATAAAAGAACTTAAAGGGTTGAAAATAATTAAGAAATATCAGAACAATCTAGAATAGGCCAGCTGTAAGAAGTTGGTTACAAAATATTCTATCTTATTCTCTAATTTGAGGGGTGGGCACATGGAAAATAAGAAGGGCTCTTCCCTATAAATAGAGACCCTCACTCACAGAAAACGGACAAAAAAACAAAAAAAAAAACCACGAAAAAAGACTGATTTCTTAGCTGCTTTGGCATTCTAGTTATTTTTCTTGACTGAAACATCTGAAATCAAAAGAAATTAGAATACCCTTCTATTCAAAAACAAAAAATGAAAACTTTCCAAAAGAAAAGTCAGTGAACAAATATGATCTCTTATAAGATTTCTTCAAAGTTTTCTGGTGAATTTCTCAGTTTTGGTTTTGTTTGCTTTTGGCTCTGGTTTTCTGAAAACTCGTCTGGGTCATTTGTGGGAGCTGGGGTTATTTTTGAGGCTGCTGTTGTTGCTGTTTGCTGCTTCTTTTTTCTAGTAGACCTTCTCTGGGCCTGACCTTTATTTGGTCAGGATTTTCACTATTTTTCCTTCTCTAAAAGGTATGTAACTTCTCCATCAATGAATGAATTTTCTTAAGCTCTGAATTTTCTGCTATCTAACTTGTAGATTCTCTTTGTTGCCTAAGTTCTTCTTGTAGCTGTTTATGTATGAAATCTTTGTCTTAGAAAAAAATGAAATCTTCAGATCTGAAAATATGACTTATACTGTTATACGAATGTACCTTGTTTAGATTACTTTGGCTGCATGTGCAGAAGATTTGAAAAATGTATTTCTTGTTTGAGTTTGCTTAAGTATCCTGCAATACCAAACAATGATTTCTCATTTGTTCAGCATAATTGAAGCTGAATCTGACCTTCATTACGGTCAGATTCAGTTCATAAAGTGCGAAAAACATGTTTATCTTTCTTTTGTAAATCTATGGTTGCTGATTGAAATATTGGTTGTCCATATTATGTGATTATAACGGTAGAAGCTTCCCTTAATTACTTTTGTGATTAAGTCTATGTAAATATAATAGAGTCATCAAATAAGCACTAAAGGGTGGTGAATCTGACCCCCTTAATGGTAAAGTTTACCCCATAAAGTGCTTAAATATTGGTCTGAACGATATAGACCTTACATGATTGGATGTCACTATGAGGACAACATTTAAAGGGTAGAATATGATTTCTATAATAATCAGATTCAGTCTTTGAAAATGCACATGAATTCTGTCTGGTAGTTCGGGACTAAAGGCTGAAGAACACAGATCCTAAAGCATGAAGGTTGCTGGCTTGCACACAAGCAGCAGTTAATTTGGCTCCTTTTCTTATTTTTTTTATTATTAAAACCGGTATCTTTTAAGAACAATGTAATAGCATTTGCAGTCTTTTGTATACATTTTTGTAATAAGGATTGGACTATATTGGAATTTGCGAATTAGTTGTACTTCTTGAAATATATGTCACAACAATTATGGGATCTAGAATTTCAGACCCATTAATTGTGTTCTAATGATTAAATAGCATGAGGAATATTAATTCGTTTTCCTGAAAATGTCAAATGTTCCTAAATCAATAGGTCTCCTTAGTTTTTTTTCTTCTTTCTTTTAACTATTCTGCCGCGTAAAACAAGAATGAACGCTCCTTGAAACAATGTGTAATTATTCACATATGGTGCATAGAATCTGAGGCATGTACATTTGTACCTACAATTCAAGTATGCTTCATTTATTACTATACCAATGTTAAATGTGTTAGCCTGTTTACTCTTGATTGTTGAGATATTCAAATCATGCCAAAAATAGTCGAACATAGGATGGCCTAATGTGATGAAAATTGGGCTAAAATATGGCCATAGCCCAAGAATCTTGTCATTCAGGCTAGGAAATTCGATCTTAGATAATCCCCGCTAGGTAGAAAAAATACATCTTTTAGTTTGAACTTCAATATGTAATCAAATATTATCTCAAATTACCATAAAATACACTCTGGAGTGGCAACTCGTGCCCCCGACCCTCGACTCCAAACAACTAATAAAATTGCACATAGCAACCATGGGTGCATTTCATGTGACGTGTTTGCCGTGTGCTCAAAAACAGCAAGTGCGCGCCATCGTGACTTGTTCAAGATAAATCCATAAACGTCCCAATTGATCTTAAAAACTAAAACGCTCCTTCAAAAAAAAAGAGAACATAAGGAATAACCGAATGTTGCTTCAAATAGGCACTATAAACTGTCATGACCAATAGTCTTGATTACGTAAGCTACACTGGGGTTCGACAACTCATGTTCCCGTCTTCAAACTTCAAATCATAATAAAATCACGTGTTGCGGTTACGGGTGCATTTCATGTGACGTAATCATAATACGTTCAAAAGCATAACAAGTGCATGTTCTCGTGACTTGTTTTCAAGATAAATCCATACTTATCAAAATTGGCTAAATTTCAAAGAGTTTTAAGTATACAATAAGCTAGAACACGTAAATAATCGGATAATTTAGGCCAAACAATAATGGTTAAGCGACCGTGCTAGAACCACAGAACTCGGGAATGTCTAACACCTTCTCCCGGGTTAACAGAATTCCTTACTCGGATTTTTGGTCGCAGACAAATCAAAACAGAGTCAAAATTCCTCGGTTTGGGACTTTTAATAAAATCGGTGTCTCGGAACATCGTCAAGAATCCGGGTGGCGACTCTGAACTAATAATAAATCCCAAAACCGAATAACGTCACTTTGATCGGAAAAAATCCCTTATTACCCTTTATTAATCACGGGGTAGTGAAAAAGGAGGTGTGACAGCTCTGGCGACTCTGCTGGGGAGCGAACCCAGAATCTCTGGTTCAGGGTTCAAGAATTCGAGCTTATATAACTATTATATTTTGACTTTCATTATCTGATTTTACGTGTTTAAACCTAATGTGCTAAATGCCGTTTTTTACCGATTTGATATTACTTGAACTGCGTATAAAAATGTGCCGAAACCCTTCTTCTCTCTGAGTCTTCTAAATCATCCGGGAAGTGTGCACTTCGTGTGACTTCTTTTCTGTTAGAGCCATCCAAATTTTAGAACGAGGTACGGACAAGTTGCAAAGCCGGTGAAGCTTCTGTATTCCCGGTACGCTGCCCCGACCTCGGCTCGAGCTGTCCGCTCGTGTAAGCCTTGTCTAGAACAAAACCCCAGGGTATAAACCTAGTATGACATAGCCTCATGCCGGATCCCTAGTAGGAATGTTTACTTGCATCACATGCATTTGACTTAGGTGACTCAACACAGGGGTTGGGTCTGTCTAGGACAGGTGAAACCAAAATGAAAGACTATCCTGGTGCATCCTACTTGCTATATGTCCAACATTTTTGTTATGGTTTGTTTGTTGACCGGCTATAAGAAAATGAAATAAACAACAAAAGGGAAGAAAAGAAAAAGAGATGACAGAAAAACCAAGAGAGGAATAGAATAGGAGATTTAGCCAATTTTTGAAAAACCCGATATTCGAGATCATCCCGAAACTCTGCCAAATTTTTTGAAAATACTATAGAATAAGTCGGTGCGTATTTTTTCAAAATTGTGTCGATATTTCTCGAACTACGCATTGTTTGATTCTCACCGGATGTGATATACGTAGTCAACCCTCATCGGTTCAATCTTATTTTCAAAACCAAGACAAAAAACACGGTCGCAAACTTAGGTGATGTTGTTCTTGCCTAAAAAAGCTAATAGTCCCAACGGGACGCCAGAAGGCTATTTTTGCAAAAATAGTCACTTATAGTCTTTTCGAAAAAAATTCAGCCAAATTAGAGAGCACAACCATAAAAACTTCCTACCAGAAGTATTGAGGGGCCGTATTCGCAAAGACGGTCCATTTCTTTTAAAAAGAAATTACAAAACTTTTGCAAAAGATGACACTTTTTCAGTCAAAACCTTGTTTGACTTTGTTTTCTTAATCAAAACATTCAAACAAATGTGCAGGATGAATACAGTTGAAAACACTCCCTTCAGGGTTGTCGAGGAAATTCCCGTGGGACTCCATATATGGTGGAGCGACCTGGGGGAAGTTAGTAGAAAGTCTGCCATAAAAGCTTTGGGCGGACTCACTAGCCTTCTCAAAATCAAGCCGATGTTGGATATCGTCGAAGCTTTAGTGTCATTTTGGGACCCTTCCCACAACGTGTTCCACTTTTCAGACTTTGAGTTGACACCCACACTAGAGGAAATAACGGGGTATGCTGGTCTCAGTGACAATCTTAGAAGTCGGTATTCGGTGGCACCCAGGGCGGTAACTCTATACAAATTCTTGGATCTTTTGAACATTAGTCGTGATACTCAAGACTCACACTTGGCTGAAGGGTTCTGCACTTTCTATTTTCTGTACAAACGGTATGGAGATCCTCGAGGCTATGAAGCTGAAAATACCGGTCTGACTCACCACAAAAACCAGGCTAAATGGGAAGCCCACAGAGGGTTAGCTCTTGTGGTAGCCTTCCTGGGCACTTTAATCTGCCCCCGAGGTGACGGACTGGTAGGGATGTCGGATTTCATGACAAAAAAGAACAATGGCACTCTTATGAAAATGATCTTAGCCGAAATTTACCGTGCCCTAACAATTTGCCAGTCAGGGGGAAAGTTCTTTGAAGGGTGCAACCTGCTCCTACAGATTTGGATGATCGAGCACCTCTGTCACCGCCCAGGTTACATTAACTATGGTTTAACTGGTCTGAATTGTATTGAAGAACACAGTACTCAGGTAGAAGGCCACAAATTTCCGCACAGAAGCTTGGCACTCACATATGAGTTCATTGACCGCCGACCAAATCGAGTGGACCTTCGGATGGCTCCCTGTCGGCGAGGTTATCAATATGTCTGCTGAAGTGTGCTATCTTTTGTTAATGGGTCTGCGGAGTATCCAACCATATGCCCCACATCGGGTCTTACGGCAATTGGGTAGACAACAAGGCATTCCACATGATGAGGACTTAAGCCAGCAAGTCATTGAGTTGTGTCCGAGAGATACATTTCCGGAAAATAGGGTCCGTCAGATTTGGAACCAGTGCAGATTCTTAGAGCCTCAAACTCGGGTGAGAAACTTATCTCAAGGAGAAGTAGAGCCAGACTATATTTGTTGGTACGGTAGAAGAGGCCGAGAGCACCAAGAACCAGAGCGACCTGCGAAAAGACCTCGCGTACAACATTTTACTGAGCAAACACAAGAACATTGGGTTTGGCTAGAAAAGGAAAACAACTACCGACCCACAATAAGTAAACTGGAGGCCCAGATCCGAGAGCTCAAATTTGAAAACACTTTACAAACTGCTGCAGCCGAAGGGGAAAGAAACAGGATGAACAAAGAAAATGAAACCCTCAGAGCTCAAATCTAGAAAATGAGGATAGCCATTGAAAACCCCGAAAGAAGTAGAGCCGACGAAAGACTTGTCACCAGTCTCAGGCAAAAGTTGTGTAGCTATGGGGACGACTTGGAAAAAGTCGAGGAAGATTTGACCCGAGCCCGAGCAAAGTTGGCAAGGAATGCAGAAGAAAGGGAAGAATTCGTGTAAAAATTGAAGAGAAAGCATGACCAAGAAGTTCTAGGTTTGAAAGAAAGAATGGCCACCTTTGAAAACGATATGGCAAAACAAGCACATAGGTTTAAGGCAGAAAGAGAACAGTGTTATGACATGATAGCCCAGTTGGAAGAAGAATTGAGACAGTGGCAAAAGCAGACTCACAAAGACGCCCAGGCTTTAGAGGCAAGATCTCAGCAGATCGGGCGTCTACTTCAGGAGAAAGGTATCATCAGACAAAGCATCAGGGAGATAGCTGATTACATTGTCACCAAATTCCAGGAATGTGAAGACATGACTCAGACCACCTTCTTCTCAGCAGTTATGATCTTCGTCCACAAGATAAAGGATGACCTCTACCGCCTCAAACAAGATATAGCACGCAGGCCCGTGGCAAGGCCGAATGATGCCCCAAGGGTGCCTGAAGCAATGGAAGCACTGATATATTTTTGATATTTCTCGAGTCTGTATTTTATTTTTCTGCTGTAGTCCTGTCCAAGTCCACTGTAGTTTTTACATTTCCAAGAAAGTGTGTCTTAAGTCTTTTATAGTTTTTAAAAGTTTCAAAATGTACTGAAGTTTCCCATGAAATTGAAAGTATTTTATCCAATGAATGAAAGTTTTGGAAAATGTTTATTTCTTTCCTTCAGGTTTATCCTTTGAACTACGTGATGATCTGATTCACGCGGCGCCGTGATACGTAGGCAATCCACACAGGATTATCATAATCTTAAGAAGTGAAAGTGAGTGAGAAATAAAAGAGCAAAAATAATGCAATGAAAGAAAGAAAAGAGTGGTAGAGAAAGGCAAATGGATGACAATAAGATAAAAAATAAAGGAAAGTTCAAATCCGAGAAAATAAAGCCGGGATGAGACACACAACCATTGCAAAACATATAGAAAGCATTTAATTTCCTAGGTGCATTGCATACCCCAAACGTGCGATTTCCCTATGTGATAAAATGTTCCAATCTAACGTTTCGTTGGTTCACTCTTAAAGGTGTTTTTCTAGGGTGGTTGGTTTTGCGGTAACCTGGCTCCCCATCCCTACTTCACTAGATCAAAGGGAAGCATAGAAATTACATCCAAAAGCCACTTATCAATCATCAACTCTTCGATGGAGGACCCAAATCCAGTCATCCCAACGTCAGAGTCATCCACAGCTGAAGAGAATAGGATCCTGCGTTGCCGCATGCTAGAAATGTGGGACGCATGGTCCAATGGTAGGGAACTGCCCAGTTCCATCTCGGGTTTCCCCGAGATAATCCCCAGGACAACCGGAACTTCTAACATCCCTATAAGTTACCCGGCCACGCCGTTCGGATACCCAACCATGTCGGCTCACTTTGCCGGAAGACCTTCAGAGGTTCGCCCCCAGGTCTTGTTCTCCGGTGCATCATCCAACATCTTCACTGCACCACCGAGCTCCGCTACAGTTCCACTAACTATCGCAGGGCTCGGCTTTGAACCGCCAGCATTTACATTCCAAACGCCATCATTTCTAGGCGCCAGTCATGTCCCTCCTGATTCATACACCCAACAACCTCAGTATGAAGTTACTTTGGGACGAGATAAGAAAAGCCCCGAGCACGAAGAAATGGCTCAGAAAATGAAGAGTATCGAGCAGAGCCTCAAGAACATACAGGGGTTGAGCGGGCAGAAAATCGTCTCCTACGCCGATTTGTGCATGTTCCCGCACGTCCACTTGCCTCTCGAGTTCAAAACCCCCAAATTCGAAAAATATGATGGACATGAGGACCCCATAGCTCATCTGAAAAGGTATTGCAACCAACTCTGAGGAGCAGGTGGGAAAGAGGAACTTCTCATGGCATATTTCGGAGAGAGCTTAACAGGGATTGCATCAGAATGGTACATGGACCAAGATATATCCCGCTGGCACGTGTGGGATGACCTAGCCCGGGACTTTGTTCGATAATTCCAACACAACGTGGACATCGCTCTCGATAGAAACTCTCTATCTAACCTAAAAAAGAAGTCCTCGGAAAGTTTCAAAGAGTACGCTATTAAGTGGCGCGATCAGGCATCCAGGGTCAAACCCCCGATGGATGAGGTCGAAATGGTATGTGCTTTTCTGCAAGCACAAGAAGCAGATTACTTTCAAAATATGATGTCCGCCATGGGCAAACCATTTGCAGAAGCAATCCAAATTGGGGAAACGATTGAGAATGGTTTAAAGAGTGGTCGCATCCTAAGCCAATCATCCATAAGAGCAACTTTCCAGGCCATCCAAAATGGATTCGGGAGTGCAACCAACAAAAAGAAGAAGGAAGAAGGGGCCATGATGGTTTTCGATGTCAGGGGTCCTCGGCAACACTCAAGTCTATTCCCCAAAACCTCCCAACACTACTACCCCCACCAAAATGCAGCTTACACTACATCTCCTTTTCCCTATGAAGTAATGAACGCTCAGCCGCATCTCCGGCCGCAACAACAATACAACCAGAATATAGCTCATCCCCCAAGAAATAACCACCCTCACCCAGCTCTATACAATCCACGCCCTCCTCAAAACAACTACCCGTACAATGCTTAACCCCGTGAGCAACCAAGGAGACTCAATTTCACTCCCATCGGTGAGCCATATTCAAGTATCTTCCCAAAATTGGTCCAGATGGGGCTTCTGTAGCCTGTACCTCCGAACAGGCAAAATCCACAATCGCCATCATACATGCGGGGTACCAACTGTGCCTATCATTCCGGAGTAGAGGGGCACGACACAAAAGATTGTTGGACTCACAAGTGGGCTGTGGAGACTCTTATAGAGCAAAATAAGGTAGTTTTAAGGGATGAAAAAGCTCCCAATGTGACTAACAATCCACCGCCCGCCCATAAAAATGGGCCTGTTATAGGCATGATCTGCGAGGACCATGATTTTGATCCAGCTTTGAAGGCTATCATTTCCATCACAGATGCAGAGAAAAAGCCTAAGGCGGAACCCAAGCCAGCCAAAGAAATAAAAAAGAGTAATCCCGTTCCTCAAGCTACAGGGAAAGCTGAAGCCAAGACAAAGATGGGACCTTCTAAAGACGCCGTTCTTTACGTTCCTAGGGCACCCAAGAAGGAACAAGGTATGTTGAGCCCTCCTAGAAGGCTACAATTCAACAGAGCCGTGACAAACGACCCGACAATGTATGTACCAAAGGGGACATACGTCGTGCGGGGGCAAATAATTTCACCCAGGCTGAATGAGCCCGTGGTTATTAGCCGCGCGCCGCAAGCTCCCATAAACAATACTACTGCCATCCCTTGGAACTACAACAAGACGGTAGTAACATACAAAGGGAAAGAGATCACAGGGGAAGCAATCGAAGCAAACTCCTCTGAGGGATACCTCAATCTGAAGGAGCTAGCCAAAAACAAGCACAAACGCTTCCCTCTTAAAAGACCTATCATTGCCGAGGAAGCTGAAGAGTTCTTTCAGAAGATGAACAAGACTGAATACGCCACAATTGAGGAACTCAGGAAAACTCCTGATCAAGTGTCACTCTTATCTTTGTTGATGGGCTCGAACAAGCATCAGAAAATACTCTTGAAAACGCTGAATGAAGCGTATGTGCCGGCAGAGACCTCAGTCGAACAATTGGAAAGAATGGCCGAGCGTTTCTTTGCAGTAAACAAAATTTCTTTTAGTCGGGATGATCTACCGCCCGAGGGAGTCGCTCACAACAAAGCCTTGCACTTAACAGTTAAAAGTGAGGGATATTATGTGAAGAGAGTTATTCTTGATGGAGGTTCCGGGGTAGATATTTGCCCTTTATCCACACTACAAGGAATAGGAATCAACACTGAGAGAATCAAGCCGAATAATGTCTGTGTCCGTGCCTTCGATGGAATCAAAAGGGACACCATTGGTGAAATAAACATAGCTATGACGATCGGCCTTGTGGACTTCACTGTAACCTTCCAAATCCTAGATATGGATACCTCATACAATTTCTTGCTAGGAAGACCGTGGATTCATGCCGCTGGAGCCGTACCCTCTACTCTCCATCAAATGGTCAAATTCGAATATGAAAACCAGGAGATAATGGTCCACGGGGAGGACGAGCAGTCAATCTACAGAGACCCCTCGATCCCTTGTCTTGAAGCCAGAGAGGGGAGTGAGCACATTGTCTATCAAGCATTTAAAATTGTGCCGACCGACCAACATGAAAAAGGTGCTCCGTGCCCACAACCCTGCCTATCAAATGCGTCAATCATGGTCGCTACCAACATGGTTAGGCATGGATACAGACCCGGAAATGGGCTTGGGGTGTCTTTGCAAAGTATCACTGAACCAATCTCTCTACCTGCCGCTAACAAATTCTTTGGCATAGGTTTCCAAGCCTCAGATGAACATGTGAAGTGGGCCGACGCCCGTAAAAGCAATGGATGGGACTTACCTCAGCCAGTCCCACATATTACTGAGACTTTTATCGAAACACAATATGTCGAAGAAGAAGAAGAGGCCTTTACGGTCGAAGAAATCGAGGGAATCTGCGAGGCCATGAAACAGATGTTGAGTGAAACTTACATGGTCCAGTTGGGAGAAGGCTCAAGCACCGCTGAGGTGCAATAATGGGCCCAAACTCCAAGTAGCAGAATTGGAAGGCTACTCCATTCCCCGTCAGGCGGGAGACCCGGTAGTTCAGTTTTGCCATCTTTCCTGCACTATGAGTTATTTCTGGGTGTAACTCAAGTGTTTTTAATTTATTGCCTTTTTAAATTCTAATGTAAACCCTCCTATGTTCAAATTCAATGAAATGAAAATAAAAATTTCATAGTCTATTATTCCTTCTGATTTTTGCCTATTTTTCTTATTTTCAGTCCTAATAATGCGGCTTTAAATAATATGGCATGCTTGCGGACTTCATGCTCTGATCTTAATACGCTGTCTAACCTCGAAATAATGAGTCAAGAACTGGAATATGACAAAGAAGAGGCTTTTAGGGAAATAAATCGAGAATTAGAACAATTCGAGAATAAGCCTAAGCCAAACTTAAACGAAACAGAACCCGTCAACTTGGGTAATAAAGAAGAGGTTCGAGAAACCATGATAAGCGTCCACACTGATGAAAGAACTAGGGACGCTCTGATTCAACTTCTATTTGAATTCAAAGACGTGTTTGCCTGGTCCTACGACAACATGCTCTGACTAAGTGTAGATTTGGTGGTACATAAATTGCCAACCTACCCCGGTTATCCACCCGTCCAACAAAAGCAGAGGAAATTTAAAACAGACATGAGTGAAAAAATCAAAGAAGAGGTCACTAAACAATTAAAAGCGGGAGTGGTCCGGGTGGTCCAATACACCACCTGGCTGGCCAATGTGGTTCCAGTTCCTAAAAAGGATGGAAAAGTCAGAGTATGTGTCGATTATCGAGATTTGAATAAAGCAAGCCCTAAAGATAACTTTCCACTACCAAACATACATATCCTGGTTGACAATTGTGCCAAACATGAGGTACAGTCTTTCGTGGATTGCTATGGTGGATACCACCAGGTATTGATGGATGAAGAGGACGTAGAAAAGACAGCTTTCACTACGCCCTGGGGCACCTATTGCTACCGAGTCATGCCGTTCGGCCTAAAGAACGTCGGGGCAACATACATGAGGGCCATGACCGCCATTTTCCACGACATGATGCATTAGGAGATTGAGTTATACGTGGAAGATGTGATTATTAAATCCAGGATGCAAGATGACCATGTCCAGCATTTGAGGAAATTCTTCGAACGCCTGCGTATGTATGATCTGAAACTGAACCCAGGCCAAATGTGCCTTCGGAGTTCCGTCTGGGAAATTACTGGGGTTTATAGTCAGCCGATGGGGCACCGAGATGGACCCGACAAAGATAAAATCTATTCGGGATCTCCCACCCCCAAGAACCAAGAAGGAGTTCATGAGCCTACTGGGTAGGTTGAATTACATCAGCAGGTTCATCGCTCAGTTGACGTCTACTTGTGAGCCTATATTCAAGCTGTTAAAGAAAGATGAATCCATCAAATGGACGGACGAATGCCAAAAGGATTTCGACAATATCAAAGAATATATGTCAAATCCACCGGTAATAGTCCCACAAGAACCAGGAAGGCCTTTGTTCTTATACCTGACGGTGTTAGAAAATTCCTTCAGGTGTGTTCTCTGGCAACATGACGCAACCGGGAAGAAAGAGCATGCCATATATTACTTGAGCAAGAAGTTCACGAGCTACGAAGCCAAGTATATGCTGTTGGAAAGAACGTGTTGCGCTCTAACTTGGGTGGCTCAGAAACTCTGGCATTACTTATTGGCTTATACCACCTACCTCATCACTAGGCTGGATCCATTGAAGTACATATTCCTAAAGCCAATGCCCACCGGGAGATTAGCTAAGTGGCAGATTCTGCTCACCGAATTTGACATAGTCTATGTCACTCGCATGGCAATGAAGGCCCAGGCTTTGGAAGATCACTTGGTAGAAAATCCTATCGATGATGACTACCAACCCTTAAGCACTTACTTCCCAGAAGAAGAGGTAAATTCAGTCGAGATAACTTATGAAGACGCCAACACTTGGAAAATGTTCTTTGATGGAGCTGTAAATGCAAAAGGTGTTGGGATTGGGGCAATCTTGATTTCACCCACGGGACAACACTATCCCGCCACGACCCGCTTTCGGTTTTTCTGTACAAACAATACTTCCGAATATGAAGCTTGTTTAATGGGTATGAACATGGCCATTGACATGGATGCAGGAGAGTTGTTGATCATGGGAGATTCGGATTTAATCATCAAGCAGGCCCAGGGAGAGTGGGAAACTCGGTATGTTAAGCTCCTTCCATACAGACAACATGTGGAAGATCTTAGCAAACAGTTCAAAGCTATCGAGTTCAGATATATTCCTCGATGCCACAACGAGTTAGCCGATGCACTAGCTACTCTAGCGGCAATGCTGCCATATCCGGGTAATGTTCACATCGACCCTTTGGAAATTCAAATCAAGGAAAGGCATGGTTATTGCAACACGGTCGAAGTAGATCCCGATGTCCAACCATGGTATCACAATATCAAGAGGTTCTTGAAAACAAAGGAATATCCAGAGCAGGCCAACGGGGACCAAAAAAGAACCATCCGGAGACTCGCCGACAGGTTCTTCCTAAGTGGGGAAGTACTGTATAAGAGGACTCCCGATCTGAATCTATTAAGATGTGTAGACACAGAGAAGCCGAAAAGATTATGAACGAGGTGCATTCAGGACTATGCGGTCCCCACATAAACGGATACGTCCTCGCAAAGAAAATCTTGCGAGCCGGGTATTATTGGATGACCATGGAGAAAGATTGTTTTAGCTTCGTCCGGAAATGCCATAAGTGTCAATACACGGTGATTTGATTCATGCCCCACCATCAGAATTGCATCCTAAGTAAGCACCTTGGCCGTTTGTTGACTGGGGAATGGATGTCATCGAGCCGATCGAGCCAAGGGCCTCAAACGGGCACAGATTTTGTTTTGGTCGCTATCGACTATTTCACAAAGTGGGTCGAGGCAGTCACATTCAAAGATTTCACCAAGAAAGCGGTGGTGGATTTCGTGCACTCTAACATTATCTGTCGTTTTGGTATCCCAAAGACTATCATTACCGACAATGCCGCGAATCTAAATAGTAACTTGATTAGGGAGGTATCTGAACAGTTCCAAATCACACACCGCAATTCCACCCCTTACCAACCCAAAGCCAATGGCCCCGTTGAAGCAGCAAACAAAAATATTAAGTAAATCCTCAGAAAAATGATTCAAACTTCCAGGCAGTGGCACGAGAAATTTCCTTTCGCATTACTGGGATATCGCACGACAATGCACACGTCGGTTAGAGCTACTCCTTATCTATTGGTTTATGGAACTGAAGCCGTAATACTCGCAGAAAGTCAAAATTCCCTCTCTTCGGATTATTGTCGAAGCAGAAATTGAGGATGACGAATGGGTCAAAACCCGATTAGAGCAATTAACGCTGATCGATGAGAAAAGGATGGCCGCAGTTTGCCACGGGCAGTTGTACCAACAAAGAATGGCCCGCGCCTACAACAAGAAAGTGAGGCCTAGGAACTTCGAAGTAGGGCAACTTGTGTTAAGACGTATCCTCCCACACCACGAAGAGGCGAAAGGAAAATTCGCCCCGAATTGGAGGGGTCCGTACATCATAAGGAAATTGCTTCCGAAAGGAGCATTGTACTTGGGAGACATCGAAGGAAATGACCCCGAAACGGCTGTCAATGCAGAAGCAGTCAAAAGGTATTATGTTTGACCTCTTCGTGATGTCGATACAGATGATCGAAATGACGAAGGCTTTTCATTCATGCTACCCCAAACACCACCATTTTGTAAACCCTTTGAGCAGGTTACTCTTCTTTGACTACCCTCTTTGGAACTTGGAAAAAAAAAAGAGAAATAAAAAAAAAAGAAAGGAAGAAATCAAAAAAAACAAAAGAGAGAAGAGAAAACAAAAATCAAAACAAAAACCAGAACAAAAAACAAAAATATTTTCCTGAACTACGTCTGACTTGATTCCGAAAGGATACGTAGGCAGCCTCTCCCTAGGGTTCAGTCACACCAAAATAAAATCCACATTTCCCCAAGAGTTTAAGCTCGGGCAAGTGTTGAGATTCGGTAATGATTCGCCTGAAAGTTCCAAGGTTGTAATTCACTACAAACTCTTTTACCCTAAATCCTATTCAAGTCCTTCCGATCGATCGACAAAGAAAAGCCAAAATGGGAAGATACATCTATCTGGACCTCATACAAACAATGAGAGAAATTAAAATGAGAGAGTCTTATCGGTGAAAACCCACACGGGCACCATAAGGCGAGGGTAAGTAGAGAAATAAAAAATGAGAGAGTTTTGTTAGTGAAAACTCGCAAAGAGCACTACATGGAGATGTAAAGAAGAGAAATGAGAGAGGTTAGCTAGTGAAAACCCGAAAAGGGCACTACTAATCGAAATGAGGATGATTGGTCGTTATTATCAACATGGTCTGGAACAAGGTTTCTCAACCTCGAGTTAAAAGTCGTGACAAATTTCTGAGAGTCAGATGGTTTATATAGATCAGGCATCCAGTCCAATACACATGTCATGTTCATTGAAAGCCGCGTACACTACAGATAAGTCCTTCTTTCCATTCCCCAAAAGGGACACCTCTTGTTTAAATTCATTGTCCATTCTGTCATTTATTTTCCTTTTGAATCCCTTTCGGTCTAACTCTGTTCCTAAACTAAGGCAAAGAAAGGATGGCAAGACTGATTTACAGGGCTCTCATTTGACACGGGCCAATATACAAAAAGCACCCAGCCTCGTCAGGAGCATCGAGTCGATCTCGACTGGCCATATCGGCCGATACTTCAAACTCAAAAACCCTTGAAAGGAGAAAATCAAATTGAAGTGTCTATAAAGGCGAATGAAGTGAAAGGTTGAGTCCCAGGTGGCTAACCCTCTCGGCAAGGTTTGAAAACCCGAAATATTCCAAATGCCTTAAAGTTAAAGTTGGAAGAAAAGTCAGAAATGAAAGGCCAATAAAGGCGAAATAAAGTTGGAAAGGTTAAGTCCCACGCGACTAACTGTTGCAGCAAAATTTGAGGGGGCCAAAATTTCCCCGATACTCTAGAAATCCAAAAGAAAAAGCAAGTGAAAGGCCTACAAAGGCAAAGTAAAGTCCATGTCGGGTCCCACGCGACCGATTGCCATGGTAACATCTGGAAAGCCAGGGTCCCCAGGATCATAAATGAAACCCAATTCCCAGGAAGCAAGCAAGTGGTCGAGATCTCCGTCACAAAAACTGAGATCAAGCAAGTTGAAATAATCAAGGCCGCAAAACCAACCACCGTTCCAAACTGACAATTGTTCTTTGTTTGAAGGAAACATGTGTGATTCAAAATGCAACCTTACAAAAGGCAAGTGTAACCAGAAGAAAAGGCGCAAGAGCTAGAAGCAGCTTTGCAGCAACAACTCCCAAAAAGGAAAGTTTTCTCCAAAATTCTTTCCCGCATTCACTCAAAATAAAATGAAAAGAAAAGAAAAGAAGAAAAACGATGTTGAAAACAATTCAAACTTAAGGTAGTATAGGGCCTTCAATCCCTAGCTACACTTTTTCCAACATAGGATATCCCACTCCCTTTCAGACACCGGCATAACCTGGTGATCTTTCTGACAACAGCATAACCTGTTGATCATTTCCTGATACTGGCATAACCCAATAATATCTTCTACCCAGGCAACAACATAACCTGTTGACCTTCCAGACACCGGCATAACCTGGTGATCTTTTCTTGACAACGGAATAACCTGTTGATCATTTCCTGATACTGGCATAACCCAGTAATCTCTTTTCCCAGGCAACAGTATAACCTGTTGACCTTCCAGACACCGGCATAACCTAGTGATCTTTCTGACAACAGCATAACCTGTTGATCATTTTCTGATACTGGCATAACCCAGTAATCTCTTCTCCCCAGGCAACAGCATAACCTGTTGACCTTCCAGACACCGGCATAAATTGGTGATCTTTCTGACAATAGCATAACCTGTTGATCATTTCCTGCTATTGGCATAACCCAGTAATCTCTTCTCCCCAGGCAACAGCATAACCTGTTGACCTTCCAGACACCGGCATAACCTGGTGATATTTTCTTGACAACAGCATAACCTGTTGATCATTTCCTGATACTGGCATAACCCAGTAATCTCTTTTCCCCAGGCAACAGCATAACCTGTTGACATTCAAGACACCGTCATAACCTGGTGATCTTTTCCTGACAACAACATAACCTGTTGATCATTTCCTGACATTGGCATAACCCAGTGATCTCTTTTCCGGCAACAACATAACCTGTTGACCTTTCCAGACACCAACATCACCTGGTGATCCCTTTCTTGACAGCGGCATACCCTGTTGATCCTCCCCCCAGACACCGGCATAACCCGGTGATCTTTTCTTGACGACAACATAACCTGTCGATCTTTTCCAACATAGGGTCTCCAATCCCTAGTTGATTTTACTTTTTAGGCATATGGTATCCACTCCCTAGTCTACAATAACTCCGGGTACACCATTCCCCGGCTTTTCATTGCTTTCAATAATAAAGTAGTATAGATTTCCTTACAATAACTCACGAAATTTTCCTAGTGAAAACTGGGGCAGAAAATTTCGTTCGTTTGCTTTTTGATGATTGCATTTTTAGGACAATGGATTCGAGACGACCAAAAGAAGATGCCTCAATTCAAAATATAGAAAAGAAGAAAGAGATGACCAAACCCAAGGTGCAAAAGCGAAAATGATGTAGAATGTTCAAGACAGATCGAAGTCACAAGCTATGCATGCCCTTCCTTGACCTGAGAAACGACAAGGCGAAACCAGCACTCGCGGTTAACAAGTATCAAGATTCAGGTCAAGTAAGCAAAAGATCAAGACTCAAGACCAAGTCTTAGATAGGAATCTCGTAACTTAGCAGCTGATAGGTTTAGTTAGTTTTCGTTTTGTACTTGGGTGTAATAAGGAGATCAGTAGCAGTAACGACAGAAACATCTATGAAACCACAGTTACTCGGTAGTCCCAGCTACCAAAACTTCCAGAACTACATACCTGATTCCTATATAGCCAAGGATATGTAGGCAACCTCTGAAGCATGGGTTCGGTCAAACCTTTCAAAAATGCTTCGCAAGGGAGCAATGCGAGTGGGTAGAGTCGCTTATGACTGCTCACTTTGTCTTTGGCCGAAAACTCTTCGTGTTTCCCAGTAAAGAGGGGCAGCTGTGAGCACATAATTTTTACCTACCACATCATCCTATAAAAATCTCAATAAATTAATTAGTTTTATGAATTTTTGTTGAATTTTAGTGATTAATTGTGAATTGTTTGCATTTGCATATTCATGATTCATCTTTTAAAATTATTAAAATTGCGTCACCATTATCAAAGAGTTATGAACTCATTATTTATAATTAATTTTAATTAATAATAGAGGGACAGTGGTTATTTGGTGTAGTATAAGTTTTAACAACTAATTACCGAAATCAATTGTTTATTTTGATTAGGAGTATAAAATTAATTGTTCCTTATTCCTAATTAATCTATAATTAGATAAAAATGAGGTTTAAAATCAATTATTACATTTCTTTAGATTTAATTAGATTTGAACTTAATTAAATTAATTGGTTTAGTTAATTAAAGAGACTAAATTCAGACATGGACTTGAAATCACCCAGGCCCAAACATGGTCTCTACACCAACCCACACTCACAAGCCCAAACCTCACAACCCTACCCGGCCTGCCCCAGCCCCAGTAACCAAAACGACCCCGTTCCACACCCCTCGTCCCCCAGCCATTGGATCATCTTGATCCAACAGCTCACAACCCCACATCACTTAAATATAAAACGGTCCTAAAGCACCCCCTACCCCTAATTCAAAGTCTAACACCCTCCTTTCCCCCCTTCTCTCGTCTCTCTCAACCCTCGGCGTCTCCGTCACTCCTCCGCCCTAGCTCCGTCGGCCATAAATCGCCTCCGGCGGCGGAGCTCAACCAAACTTTACCAAAACATCACCCTATGACCTGTTCTTCACCCCCAATCACCTCCCGTCTTCAGTTTTCTCAAACAAACACCCAATCTCGACTTATTCCAGATCTGAAATTCACAGAACCTTAACACCGTGTTAAGTTCCAGTTTTTTGAGGCTCTGTGACTTAGACTCGCATGAGTCGATGGCTCGTAACAATAGCCATTGATTCATGCTAGTCAAAGTCACCGTTGAGTCCACCGGAGTCCAGCCAAACTCCGGCAAGTTGCCGGAATTCAACCAAAAGCATGGAGACCACCACTGGTACTCTGTGACTTCCTCTCTACTTCTTCCTTTTATTATTTAGTTACTTCATGTCTTAAAACTAGGGTCTAGTTTAAGATTTATGAAAAAAAAAACTATATGCTTTATGCTCTTCCGTAAATCATTGTTAGTCAATTATTAGAGCTGTTTATTTTGATTTCTGAAACTCGTTGAAAAATTGTTGGTTCAATTGATTCCCTGTTCAATGAATCGTCCCTTTCCGATTAATGATTCTTGGCATAGTTAGTAGTGTTAGTAATTAGATTGAACACGATTTCGTTAATTAATCTCGGAATTTTGACACCTTTAGTTCATTAAGAAAAATTAGTATACTCTCCCTCGTTTATTTCTCTGTTTTCCTTATCTGTTCCTGTTAAGACAATTAGTTAGGATTTAATCACTAATTAGCAGGATTACTTAAACTAACTACTTAATTAATTAGTTAATTATACCTAAATGAGTTTAATTAGTTTTAATTCGACCTTGTTTGCTAATTGTTGCTACCCTGACCCTAGTAGATTACTTTGATAGTTGAAAGAAATTGAAAGGGGGTAAATAGATAATAAAAGAACTTAAAGGGTTGAAAATAATTAAGAAATATCAGAACAATCTAGAATAGGCCAGCTGTAAGAAGTTGGTTACAAAATATTCTATCTTATCCTCTAATTTGAGGGGTCAGCACATGAAAAATAAGAACAGCTCTTCCCTATAAATAGAGACCCTCACTCACAGAAAACAGACAAAAAAACAAAAAAAACCACGAAAAAAGACTGATTTCTTAGCTACTTTGGCATTCTGGTTATTTTTCTTGACTGAAACATCTGAAATCAAAAGAAATTAGAATACCCTTCTATTCAAAAACAAATAAGTACAGACATCTCCGTACCGATCCGCAAGACTCTACTAGGCCTGCCTGTGACTCGTGAGACTTACGTGAACCTAGGGCTCTGATACCACGTTGTCTCGACCCAAATCTTGATTCAGGTCGCGATGGCGCCCAACGGCGAGGTTAGGCAAGCCAATATAGAAACACTAAGTGTTACCATTCCCCGTTACGCAAATTTCATCTTTTAACCAATTTATAACAGATATAAACATGATAATGGCGGTGATGTGAAATAAAATTGCAAGTGCGGAAAATCAACCAATAGGCATTTCGCATAACATATGTACAACCAACAACCCAAATATACACTACGTGTGTGCCAGGAACTAGTGTCACGAGTGACACGGGCAACTACTGAATATACAATGACTACAATATATACAGGGTCTCAGTCGGAATGAAATGGACAGAGAATATAACAAAAGAACTCCAGGGTGCTGCTAGGAAGTCGCCAGGAAAGCAGCTTACCGTGAAATATGACCACGCTATCAATATCTAGCACCGGCCTGATAATCAAACGTACCAACCTCCGGACCTGTACAGTCAAGTACAGAAAAGGAAAGAAAGTGCAGCATGAGTACATATTAAACAAATATGTACCCAGTGAGTATCCCGCCTAAACTCGAAGAAGTAGTGACGAGAGGTCGACTCGATACTCACTAAGGTCCAACAGTACTAACATATGATAGAATATAATGAAATACAATAAGCATGTCAGGGAAAATAACCAACAAGTATATAGATCAAAAGCAGAAATCCAAACAATTGCTAAGCTAAACAATAAAGCACTTTCAAGGGTAAGACCACCGAGCGATACAATAATCACAAATTCTTAGATCCGCCGTGGCGTACGGCCCGCTCCCATAAGGTACCTTCTACACTCGCCGTGGCGTACGGTCCGATCCCATATTCATTTCAATTTCTTTTCAAAACTGTCGTGGCGTACGGCCCGATCCCATATTCATTCAATTTCTTTTCAACACTGCCGTGGCGTACGGCCCGATCCCATATTCATTTCAATTTCTTTTCAACACTGCCGTGGCGTAAGGCGCGATCCCATAGATTTCATAATTTCTCAACACTGCCGTGGCGTACGACCCGATCCCATATATATTCAATTACTTTTCAACTCTGCCGTGGCGTACAACCCGATCCCAATATCTTACAATACTTACTTTCCATAACGAATTCCTTGCCATTAAACACTTTTTCCATAAAGCCTCAGAGAAATAACACTATGCAAAACATAATTTCATAGTACTTATGGCGTCACAATAAATCATATAAAGCATTACAATAAAAACATATCAGGCATTACGAGAAAAACATATAAGGCATGATGTGGGCCTAAGTACTCGGACATAACAAAAATAGCCGCTACGTACGGACTCTCGTCACTTGGCGCGTACGTAGCCCCCAAATAATTTACACATAGCATATACATCACCTATGGGGACAATTCCCTATTACAAGGTTAGAAAGGAGACTCAACTCGTGTTGAATCTACCCCTCGGACCACAATTTGCGCCCGAAACTCCGAACTCTACACCCGAGGACTCGCAACTAGCCAAAAGGTATACAATAACATCAATGCATGCACAATGCGGGAAATTACCCTAGTTATTTTACTAAAATCGCTATTCTTGAAGAATTTCCAAATTCCAACCCCGGTCCCGCATGTTCAAATTCCGAAAATTCTAGAAGGGATCACTCACCCATAGCCTAAGGATCATTAATGTGTGATTTCTACTTAAATTCATGGCCTAAAACGGATAATCACAAAATCCTCAAGAACCCTAAAATTACTACATAAATCTATGGTTTTAGATAATTTAATAGTGAATTTAACTACGAATTAATGTTTGAAACTAGTAAAACTATGGAATTTACTTACCTCAATAACAGTGGTGGAAGGTCCCTTGAAGAGCTCTCTAAAAACTTGAAGAGGAAGATGAAAATGGAGGAAAAATGCTAAGTCCCGTATTTTATAAAACTGCCCAGGGATTCCTTAACTGCGATCGCGACAAGGGGCATGCGATCGCGAAGGCCAACTGGCCAGACCTCTGCGATCGCGGCAGAGGTCCTGCGATCGCGAAGAACAAACTCACCCGGCCCAGACGCGACTCTATGCGATCGCGAAGGTGTGGAACCCAGACCTCTGCGATCGCAAAGAACAATCAACAGCCCAGCAAAATCCTTCTCCGCGATCGCAACCCACCTTCTGCGATCGCAGAGAAGGAAACCAGATAGCAGAAATTCTGGTTTTTCTAACTTAGCTCCTGGGGGTCTAAAACACCCCGGAGCCCCTTGGGACCCTGTCCAAAAGCACCGGCAAGTCTGTATTCATGGTACGGACTTGCTCGAACTTCCGGAACCTGAAGAACAACAACGAAACTCAAAATTCAACCCCAAACCAAATTTAATCAACTTAAGAATTTAAGAAATTATAGAATTCACTTCAATGCGCCGAACCGGCCTATACTACTCGGAATGACTTCAAATTTTGCAGACAAGTTATAAATGACATAACAGAACTATTCCCGGTCTCAGAATTTCATTCGGACCTCGGGAACATAAAATCACATTTCAAGCCAAATTTCAAATTCTTTAAAAATCCTCAAAACTTCATTAACTCCAATTTTCTCATTTTGATCCGAAACCAATCAATTCAAGTCCGTTTCTTACCAAATTTCACAGATATCTTAAATAACACATATTGAACCTGTTCTGGGCTCCGAAATCATAATACGGGCCCGGCAACACAGGTTTCACATCAAGGTTCATTTTCATAAGCCTTTAATATTTTCATAAAATAATTTTCTTTAAAAATTTATTTCTCGGACTTGGGTCTTCGGAATTCGATTCCGGGCATACGCCCCAGTCCCATATTTTCCTACGGACCTTACGGGACCGTCAGATCACAGATCCGGGTACGTTCACCAAAAATGTTGACTAAAGACAACTTATTCAATTAATTATCATAAATTAAACTCTTAATCAAGTTTTAACATAAAGGCTTCCCGGCTACGCCGCCGGGCTGTGCATGCACATGGAGGTGAGATTAACGGAGGATTTCAGAGCCTCGGAACATAGTCAAAATTAGATTCACATAAGATGACCCCTTTTTGGGTCATCACAGTATAGAAGGCAAAGATGAAGCAAAGAGGACTATCAAAAAGTCAAAGCTCGAGCCTGAGGATCCATCTTCCCAACAAGTCAAGTATTATAAGCAAAATCAAAGAGCTAAAGACTGAAAGCACAAAGCCTGACTCAAAAACCTTCGAAAAACATATTCGTAAATGTAAACGAGTGTTCAGGTTAAAGGAAAAATATTAGTTACGGGTAAAAGTGCACATCTTTGTACGTATTTAGAAAACTGTTGCAAATGAAAACAGTTATGGATAAAAGATCATTATCCTTGTACTTATTCAGAAAATTGTTATAAATAAAAACAGTTATGGATGAAAGATCATTGTCCTTGTACTTATTCAGAAAACTGTTGTGAATAAAACAGTTATGAATGCAAGGTTATATCGAATCTGTTAAAAGAAAAAACAGTTGCAATATGAGTTATAGACGATACATAAACACATGTGAAATGTTATGAAAGTTCAAATGCAAAAGCTTTCTTCAAAACATTGTTAAAGAAAAACATGTGAAAATTCCTATCTCTCTTTTGTATATTTACACCATTATGAAGTTGAGACGTCTTCTTCATTAAGTGTCGACAAAAAAAAGGGCCCTCTTTTATAAAATCGTGCCTGTTACAAAAAGGTACGAACAATCTAAGCATTTTTTAATGCAAAGTCAAAAAATCAGAGGTAAACCAAAAACCTCAAAAAGAAAGCATGCAAAAACTTGAGGGTGAAACAGAAACTCGAAGAAAGTTAAAGTCATGCTAATATTGATACTAATATATTACGGCAAAATAAACTAAGTGTTAACTTAGTCTATGCCGTGTTAATTTTTACATTTATTGCCCCTAAGTTGTCAGTTGGGGACTTACAAAGGATCCAACTTTACCCCCGATGGGACTGGGGGTAACCACCAATTGATACAAATAAAAAAGAAAAAGAGAACCAAGTTCTTTAAACTTTATTAGATGGGGGGTTGTCTTCACTAGCAGGAGGAGCATCTTGAGATGGGGAGACATGGGCAGCAGGGACCTCAAATTCATGTGAAGAAAGGTTCTGACTTTGCTGAGACCTCTCAATCGTCTATTTGGCTTTAGCACTTTTGTCTTCTAAGTCAAAACCCTCTTGGCTCATTTCCGTTAATGTGTCAAGGCGGGCAATCAGATAAGCCCATCTAACATCAACGGCTGCTTTGTCTTCAAGAGATTCATAATCTTTCTCCCATTGTTCAGCTTCATCTCTTAACTCATCTCTTTCAGCCACGACAACATCATAAGAGACCTTTAAAGGAGCAAGAGACCTTTCCAGAAACTGGACCTTCTCCAAAGAGTTACGGAGGTCTTCCTGGGATTGAGTGAGCGATTGAACAAGCTCACCAGAGTACTCCTCCTTCTGGTCCAACAAGGCCTTCAGGCTGCTAATCTCCTTGGAGGCATGGGAAAGCTGCTCTGCAAATGAAGACTCTAAGACACTCTTATCCTTGCCTGCCTGGTTTGAAGACGCCTTCTCAACGGCCAGTTCTGCTGCAACAACTCTAATGCGCTGCTCCAAGGTACATTCTTCCTCCATTGCCTTCATGTCTAGATGCAAACTCTCGTACTGCTCCTTCCAATTGATAGCCTCGGTTTGGAAATCCTTTGCTGCCTGCTCCATCTGAACGACCCTCTTCATTAACTCTGTTCCCACAAGAATGATCTACATAAAAAAGATAAGTTAGATACGATAAAAACATATGTAAGTATGTATGAAAAACAAGCTTTACCTTTAAGGACGAGTGCACAATCTCGTACATCCAAGTCAGGGTAATGTGGCTTTCCATCTTAGACCTTTCAGTCGGGCCTATCAATGACTTTAACCATACATCAGCCTGGCTCAACTTTTTCAAGAGGCTTCCCGCTGTGGGAACCTCAACTATAACCTGCCTTATCTCCCCCTTGTTGGAAGACCCTACTTCTAAAACGAAGGCATGGAAGCGGGGACAGATGAAGGAGACACGGGCAGAGTAGGTTGAGGAGCAGAAATAGCCACGGGAGCAGAAGCAACAACATGAGCAGGAATAGCCATGGGAGAAGAAACAATAACGGGAGCAATTCAAGGGAATTCTTTAGGAGTAGGAGGAGAGAAAACAACAAGAGGGGTTTCATCAGAAATGGTACCAAAACCTTCACTAAACAGAAGATCAACGGATTCACGAACAGGAGAGAGAGTCGCATCCTCAGGGGCAGAAAGTTTAGATTATGACACGGGAGGGTCAGCAACAGGTGCAGACTCATCGCTAGAGACCACCTTCCTCCTATGTGACCTGTGGACTAGCGAACCCTCCTCTTCCTCCTCATCCTCTAAGGTTTTGGACCCGCTTGCTTTTCTTTTCAATGAGGAGGAACTAGCAATGATCTCTTGGGCCTTTGCCAGGGACAACCTTGAAGCGGACACAGCAGCAGCAGAAATACCATGAGCAACAAACCCTACCAAATGAAAGGGGTCAGGTAAAACTTAAAATAAGAAAGAAGTATAAACAAAAAACTTTGCTCACCGTAGGTCTTAACCTTCCAGCCAAACCTCCCAGAGAGATATTTCCACGAACGTTCTTCTAACGGAGCAATCAACAAGAGTTTTTCTACACAATCTCGGAAATCAGAGACATTCTCAATAGTTCCCATGATTGCTGCAAAGGAAAAAAACCAGTTATGATACTGATAAAGTATCAACAACAAAGGAAAGGAAGGTGAGAAAAACTATACTCATGTGCAAGATTCCACTTCTCAGGGAAGAGGAGATTTTCTTCACCTACTAAACCTGCAGTAGGGACAACAACATATCGAAGGTACCACCCTCGGTCTTTATCATCATCAGGAGTAACTAACACCCGTTTACTCTTCGCCCGTAAGAGTAAACACTCCTTGGCGGAACAACATCGGAGAATAGAGGTGAATAAGATGATGAAAAGTGAAGGGTACGGAAGCTAAATTAGCCAAATACCTAAGGCACACGACAACTCGCCAAACAAGAGGATCGACTTGTCCTAGAAAAATGTTGAAGAGTCGACAAAACTCAATGATAACATGGTCGATAGGAGGCTTGAATCATAATATGAAAGGGTAAGTATAAACATAAGAATACCCGGTCTTGTAAAAGGTTATTCTTTGGTTATTTCCAGGAACAATAACAGGAAAATCAGGCTTCCAAGAACAATCCCTGCGTACAAGATGCACCAAGCCCTCTGTTATTTGAGTAGGATAAAGTTCGGCACTGTCATGCGAAGACATTGAAGAAAGCTGTTCGCTCATGGCCTGACTATCCTTGGCAAAAGAAAACTCCGCAGGGATAATTTCATCGACCCTCGGCTCGCGAAGCGGTTCACTATGTCCTCTATTCTTTGCAAAGATCTTGAAGCCCTAGCCCCTGAAAAAGATAAAGAAACAGAAGACCTAGAAGAAGATTGGGGAGTAACATGAGAAGAAGAAGCACCCCTGGAAGGGGTAGAACCTAAGTTCCTCAGCCTACCGCCTCTCCTACTCCGAGTTGGAGCAGAAGAGGGAGTCAGTTCATCAACATTAATGATTTTTCTAGATTGCTGGTTTGAAGAAGACATATTTACGAAGAATGAAGAATTTACAAATAAAAAAAGGAGGTCGGAAGTTTTTCATGAAAGTAAAGAAAGGTAAAAGGATATTTATACTCAAAGGCAACCGTCAAAAAATGGAAAAATCAGTGATGTGAAAGTCATAATTGAAGCTGTCACTTCGTGACTGATGCAGCCGCAAAAAGCCCTAAAAGATGCTGAGTAATTGCATAACCAACCCGTGAATGCCACGTGGCACGGGCATTAAATTGAAGTTATAAGTGACGCCTACGATCAGAGATGGATGCAATGTTACGAGTGAAGCGGCGGCAAAATATTCCCGCCATAAATAAGTATCCACTTACCAAATATTAATCGATAAATAAATGGTAAGTGGGGGGACTATCTGTATTGGTAAAAAGGAGCTTCACACGTGTAATAATCGTGATGACTCAGCAATCTATGTGGAACAATGAGAACATGACAACTGGACGGGACTCTATGAAGAGGTATGAAACAAAGAGACACGAAATAACATACCCACGGGGTAATCAGATATGGGAACCTCAACCTAATCGAGAAGATGAAGAGACACGGCAAAATGAATCAGGGCAAGATACAGGGCAGATTCAGAGATCTTCAATTAATGAGCCAAATGTTACATAACCTTCATGCGACAGGTACGGTTAATCATTGTAACGTTACATTAATGCTATTATTAGTCATTAATGCTCAATCACTGAAAATAGTAGACGTTTTATTAAAAAATTCCCTATATAAGGGAGTAAAATATAACTTGTAAAGAAAAGTTTGAACCGCTATTGCAATATACTTACTTTTTACGCATCTTACTGCTTTCTACTCACAAATTTACTTGCAATTATTAGTATATCCTTCGATTATCAGAAACCTTTGTTCTTCTTGAATTAGCTTTGGTAGAGAATCTAATTCTTTGGTTAAACAAGTATACCATCATTTGCACGATAGAAGATGAATAAAGAGAGATTTCCTAACACCCTATAGCCTCCTGAAGATAAGTACAGACGTCTCTGTACCGATTCCGCAAGACTCTATTGGGTTTGCCCGTAACTTGTTAGACCTACGTGAACCTAGGGCTCTGATACCATGTTGTCATGACCCAATCCCTAGCCAAGGTTGCGATGGCGCCCAACACCGTTCTCAGGAAAGACAACATTAATCCACTAGTGAGTTTCATTTATTTTACCAAAACATTTCCAACATTTACTTGGTTTAAATTTAAGACATTCGATAATAACGAATAGCGTAGGAAATGTTTTGGCTGAAATGACCAAAAGAAGTTATAATTTATAATTACATCCCAAAAGAACAATTTACCAATGTGTGTGTGCTAGGAACTGGTGTCACAAGTCTACATGCATCTAGTGGAATAGAAATAAAAAAAATAAAAGACTATCCTACTGTTTGAGAAGATATAGACAGAATAGAAAAAAAAAAGGCTCCAAAGTGCTGCTGAGTGTCTTCATGAAAAGCAGCTCACCGTAAAGCCTCGACCAAGTGCAATCAAGGACGAGCTCCAGACTGATACCCAGATGCACCTGCCTCTGAACCTGTACAATTAAGTACAGAGCATAACATGAGTACATAAACAATATGTACCTAGTAAGTATCCAGTCTAATCTCGAAGAAGTAGTGATGAGAGGTCGACTTGACACTTACTAGGGTCTAAACAGTATATTTAGATGTAAAATTCTAAAGAGAATAACAAGTACACGTGACTAGTAAAACAATGAATATCAAGCATACTTGCAACACCTATTTACGTGGCAAAACACCAATATACAAATTACGAATTTATCTTCCAAGACATCTAACATTTTTTAAGGTCATGAATAATATCAAACAGGTAGCATGCGCATAATGTATCAAAAAATACGGTCTGAGACAACATAATAGTAGATGTGCAATGCCAAAGGGTCGAACGACGCGAACCATAGATGCATCTATTAACCTGCCGTGGCGTACGACTCGCTCCCATGAGAGTAGTGTAAAGAATCATTCCGCTCGCGAAATATAAATTGCGAAGCGGTCACACATAAACACAACATTTTTCTTTAAATCCTTTTCCAAAATAATGATTCGTCTGAGTACATCAAGTTCTAGGATTTCTTGAAAACAAGCTTTCATACAAGGAAAACACAAGGCATAAAGCTCAATTAACGGAATTTACAAGGCATGGTTTGAACCTAACTACCCGGACATAACAAGAATAGCCACTACGCACGGACTCTCATCACCTCGTACGTACGTAGTCCCCACAAATATTGACATACAGTTAATTACTTCACCTATGGGGACAATTCCCTCTCACAAGGTTAGAAAGGAGACTTACCTCATTTCAAGCCTACATCCCGGGTCAAGAATGCGCCCGAACCTCCAAATTCGTTGCCCAAGGACTCAATCTATGCTCAAAAGTCCAAAATTCTCCTATTTAAATGGCTATCTCAACCTAGTTTGCAAAATCCTAAAATGTACCACCGGGCCCACATGTTCAGATTCCGGAAATTTTCAAGGGAAATAGTCACCCATAACCTAAGGATCAATGTTATATAGTTTTTGCATGATTTCATAACAAATTCCTTGGTAAATTCTCATTTTCATCAAAAGCCTAGGTTTTACTCTAAACCCATGATTTTTACTAATTTTGTGTGTTAATCTACCCAATTCAAGTATTAAACTCACTTTCTAGTAGGAATTACTTACCTTACAATTGCTAGGTCGAATCTCCCCTTTGGAAGCTCCCCAAGTCGTCCAAGATGAAGGAAAATGGTCTAAAAATGCCTAAGTCCCGCATTTAAAACAACTACAGTGCCTTCAGGGTTTTTGCACCTGTGGCTCGAGGACCGCACCTGTGATCTCGCATCTACTAGCCAAGGCTCGCACCTGCGGAAAAGGAGAAGGAGGAAATGGGTCGCAACTACGGAAGGGAGTCCGCACCTGCGGCTCCGCTTCTGCGGGAAATGGCCCGCACCTGCAGAAAATGGGCAGCCCTTTTAAGGTCACACCATCGAGGCTGGGACCGCACCTGTGGTCTCTCACTTGCGGCCGATCCTTCGCAGGTGCGGTCGCACTAGATCTGGTGCACCAGCAGCTCTTTTAGAGCTTAGTTTGCCTCGCGCGGTGTCCAAATGGAATCCGGGCCAACTCGAGACCCCGTCCAAATATACCAATAAGTCCTAAATCATAATACGGACTCGCTTGAGCCTTCAGAACATCCGAAATGACACTAAATCTAAAAATCATATCCCAAAACCAATTGAATTCAACTTTAGAACTTTAAGTTCTTTAATTCGCTTTCAACATGCCGAAACATACCTATACTACTCAAAATGACACCAAATTTTGCGTTCAAGTCATAAATGACATGTCGGAACTATCCCCGATCTCGGAATTTTGTTCGGACCTCGATAATACAAAAATACGTTCCAAACCTCAATTTTTGAACTTAATGAATCATATTTCACTATTTGGCGTTGAACTGCTCCCAGGTCATCCAAAACCAATTCCGAACATACGCCCAAGTCCGAAATCATCATACGAACCTATTGGAGCTTCCAAATCTTGATTCCGAGATCGTTTACTAAAATAACCGAAGTCAAACTTTAGCCTTTAAGGCAAACTTTAAGGAACTAAGTGTTCCTATACTACCCAAACTCCTCCACACCTCGAATCAACCATCCCCGCAAGTTATAAATCAGTAAGAGCAACTACGGGAAGTATCATTTAGGGGCATGAGGTTCTAGAACACAAAACGACAGGTCGGGTCACTACAATCATTACTTTTGCATGGATTAAATTTTTTTAATAAGTAAATGATGTATTTGCAGTGATCATGGATGTGAGTCTTAATAGTATTTGTTTGAAATTTTCTTGCAAAAAGCATGATCTTTCACATTTTTATCTTGGCACTCCAGTTGAAAGCAAACTTGAAAATAAAGCATCATTTTTGCATAAATTTTCATCATTGGCTTATATGTGCTTTAATATTTTCATTGGATCTTATCTTGACTTAAATTCTGTCTGAGCTATGGGAAGGAAGAAACATCAAATTTTTATTATATTATTTCCTTTGGTCGCAACTGTCTTGGATGAAGAACCTGCAGTGGATAGCTTGCACTAAACTGCTAATGACACATCTATACTAGTTGAACTAGACAGTCATGAAGAAACATTAAATGATGAATGCTGGATTTAGCAATGCAGGATTTGTTGAGCGAAGCTGAAAGAATCAAAAGTATAGAAGTCCAGTACCAAGCAAAGGAGCTGCAATCATAGATATCTAAAGCCTGATAACGTTGGTAAGGTTGTGCAAATTATGTGAAAACTTATAGGCCAAGGTTTCACAACAATAAGGTTTGTTTCTTCCTAGAGAGTTTTGTTACAACATCGTTTTTTATGTGCATATTCCAAAGTTCGTAAACTATTTTTGTATGGGTGTTGAAATATTTTTTAAATGATTTGAAAATTGCATAACATTATTCTCTAGCCTCTCTCCGGAATTAAAGTTTTTTTAACCACATTCTTGTGACCAAAGCTAGTTATCATTTGAAACAAATTCATTTTTATCATATGACGATTATTCTTTCCAAAGATGCATTTACAAGAAGCATATTTTTGGTAACACTAACCAAAAGCATGTCAAGAGTTTTAAGCCTCTAGAAGATGATCAGTTTGAAAATAAGTATGATGGAGAATAAACCTTCATCTTCACATTCCAAATAATGCGAATCAAGGAGAAAATTGGTAAGTTCGACTATCGAATAAAGTACCACGGTATGACCGACTCTCTATTTTTATGACAAATATTTTGGTATACCTGATCCATAATATCTCCTTTCAGTGCCACAAAAGATTTTTTAGTTGACTTCTAAAGTATGGATTATTGTATGAAAAAACTAATTGCTTTGATCTAGTAGGATATTTTCATATGCAAACCTTGGCAACAAGGTGGACTGAAATAAAAAATTGGCATGGAGGTTATTTTAAAACTTCTCATGTCATGAAAAAAAGACTAAAATAGAGCACAAGGCAGAACACATGTCATTAGATTACTTGTGACATAAAATATTTTGGAAATCTGCCTGGAGGACATTGAACTTCAACTTGCAGATAATTGCTCACATTTACGAAAGAAGTTGTTATGGTAATGATATCCTAGTGTATCCTCTTTGGAAAAAATGATTCGTTATCTTGTTATCTCTTTTATGTTTATTATTTGTGTGATTTCAAGTCCATGATAGCATGTTTGCAGTTTGATTCTATTAGAACTATTTTTAAATAGATTCAAAATTGTGTCGTCCTGCTCTGCGTTTTTAGAAGTCTAATAATTCTCTTCAAATATTTGAAATTGTCTTTGGTTGACCTAAAATGAACTACTATTTCTCGTGCTTCGTATGGTCATCAATTATTTGGTTACTCAAAAAAATTTCTAACGGAACAAACATTTGGTATTGATTGCTTAGTGGTCATTATACCTGTAGTTGGTTTTACTGGATGAATTAATGGATTGTGCACTTATCTAATTGAGAGGTTCTTGGAATATAGATTTTTTAATTGAGCATATGCTTTATTATTGGTTATAGTGATCTATATCCTATCACACCCTTTTTATGATGACAAAAGGGGGATACAAAAGGCTAAAATTCAGTAGAATGTATGGATACAGGGGGAGCATAACGGAGAAATGCATAGAGTGAGGGGGAGGTCACATTTGATGTACTACATGCATTTCGAGGATATGACTTCAAGGAAGTAACTGGTTTATCTAGCTTATCCCATTACCGCTTTAATTAAGTCTTTGATTAAATTTTCTTATTTTGTACTCAATGGTTTTCCATCATCAAAAAGGGGAAGATTGTTAGCCTCAAGGTTTCACATATTAATTTTGATGATAACAAACCAACATAATTATTAATCAAAGAACATTTACTTCTGGTAATCTTATTTTTTGTGCAGGTATTTGGTGGAGATCATAGTAATCTTAATTTACTATAAAGTTGAAGAAGAAAATATTTACGACGGATGCTATTTATAGAGAATACTATTGAAGATATATTGTAACGACCCGGTCTGTCGTTACGTAGAACTTGCATTATAATTGTTGCTATTGACTTGTTATAGAATGATTATACTATATTTGATGTATTAGAATTGGTAGGCTTGAAATCGAATAGTTGTAGCGAGAGTTCAATCATTTAGCCTTTAAAAATAGCCTTAAAATGAGAAAAAGTCAACTGAGAGTTGACTTATTGGTAAACGATCTCGGAATACAGATTTTATGGCTCGGATAGCTTTGTTAGGTTATTTGGGACTTAGGAGGGTGTTCAAAATAATTTTGTGATGTCCGGTGTAGAATTAGGCTTGAATTGGCGAAAGTTAGTTTTTGGCGATTCCGGTCGGCAGTGGAAAATAGGATATCATGGTCAGAATGGAATCCGATAGTTGGAACAGGTTCGTAATGTCATTTTGGATATGTCTGCAATATTTCAGGTCAATCAGAGTTGTTTTGGATGGTTTTGGCATCGTTGGTGGATTTTAGAAATTTCAAAGTTCTTAGGCTTGAATTCGACGTAGATCTGGTGTTTTGGTGTTGTTTTGGGTGTTACGGAGGTTCCACTAAATTCTATTTATGTAATGGGACTTGTTATAATGTTTGTGTGGGGACCCAAGGAGCTCGGGTGAGTTTTCGATAGGTTTGGGCTGCGTTGTGCTCGTTTTCCTTATGCTTCGGCGTCGTTTCTTCAAGCATAAATGATATTATATTGAAATAATGAGCTCTAATTACTGTTTTGAATGAATTATTAAATCCGTATCGTAATTATGGACCCGTAGCAAAATGAATCATCAAATTTGGACATCGTATGAGGATTTTATGGCCATTTTACCAAGGTTGCCCGATTTTTCAGGTTAATGACGAAATTGCCCCTGACGGCGTATTAAAAACCTGCAGTATTTTGCAAATCTTAAAACCTATATATCTCCATCATTATAAAGTCAAATTGAGTGATTAAAAATCCTAAATTGATTAGAATTTCACAAGGAATCCAATGGGAGCAGTAAAACGCGTGAACAGTATATATATAACGAGCAGTCCGAGTTTTCTTCCACTTTTTGAACGGGAAGAAGCTTTTGAGGCGATGTTTAAGAGAGGAAATCATTGTTCTTCATTGAGGTAAGGATTTTGGACCCTAAAACTCGATTTTATGTGATTAAGGATCAAAATATCAGTGTTTAATTCATGAAAATCAGTAGAAAAATTGGGTTTTAGGGCTTGAGATTAAGAGACCTTTAGGGGTCGATTTAAGGGGTCAAACGAAATCCGATTTTGGTGTTATTTATATGCACGGACTCGTGAGATAATGAAGAACACTTTTGTATAATAATTTCTGAGTTTCAGGATGCGGTCCCAGGGGTCGGGTTTTGACCGGTTTCGGAGTTTTGGGTTAATTTCGATATTTTTCAATTGGAAATTGTTCCTTAAGCATATATTGATGATAAAAATCTGAACTTGGTAGATTTGGAGCCTTCGGAGGTTTATTCGATAGGCAAGCGCATTGCGGAATAATTCTGGGCTAGTTTTGAGGTAAGTAATGTCTTGAAATCATGTCCTGAGGGTATGAAACCCCGGACTATGCACCCTTTCACGGGTTTTGGAGATGAAAAGGTTGAAACTTTGGAATCATATTCCTTATTTGGACAACTATTGGGTTGCGAAATAGATTTTTAAGCCTTTCCTTAATTAGTATTTATATATTATGATGTGTTTTGGGCTGTAAGCCGTGTTTTGGGCCTAGTGCCAATCTGTTTACCCCTTGGGGGACTGTTTTACTGTGTTTACTCACTTGATATGTTGTGAATTACACTAAGTCTTTTCCTTATAAATTTTTTAGACACTCAGAGTATTTTGATACTATTTATTGAAAAATGAAACGTTGTTTTAGGTCGAGAACACGGTATGTTTATGGCCTAAGGGCTTGAGAGTGTCTGACTGAGTGAGGCTTTTAGGCCTATATTATGAGGAGGGTTCCAGGCCTTATGAGAGAGGTGAGGAGGCTTCCATGCCTTATGAGTGATGTGAGGAGGCTTCCAGACCTTATGAGTGATATGAGGAGGCTTCCAGGCCTTATAAGAGATGTGAGGAGGCTTCCAGGCCTTATGAGAGATGTGAGAAGGCTTCTAGGCCTTATGTTATTACTACGCTTGGGCTGTAGGAGCCCCTCCCCTCCGGAGTCTGTAACACACCCCCTGTGAGCGCCGATACCGATTGAGTGATGATGATTGCCCGCGGGACTTATACTGAGTGATGATTTATACTGAGTGATTGAGGGAATGCCTGAGGGCATCTGTTCCGAGAAATGATTTTGGCCTGAGGGGCAGTTTTATGAAGATTTTACTGAGTTTTCGAACTATGATTTACTTCGTTTTCAAACTGAGTTTTATTGAGGATTTCACTGATATATATTGATATTTACTTGTTCTCAAAGATTTTCTGGAAACTGATTTCGAACTTATGAAATTGCTGAATACTACTTGGTGACTTGATGTTTTACTGGTTGTTGTGAAATTGTGTATCTGTTTGTGTGCTTTATATTTCTCAGACTGTGATTTCTTTTCATTACTACTGAGTTGGCGTACTCATAAAGACTCCATGAACCTCTGTGCACAGATTCAGGTAACGGTCTGGAGTGGTAGCATTTCTTGCTTGTTCGTTAGCGGATTTCACAGGATTTCGAGGTAGCTGTCTAGCGTCCACAGCTTCTCCACTTCCCTTCCTTATTATGTTTTTAGCTCTTGATTCAGAGACTTATATTATAGTTAGTAGAGTTAGATTTGTCTATCCTTAGATGCTCATGACTATTGACTCCAGTTCTTGGGAGGTTTGTTAGACTATTATTGGGACGTTAAGACTTAATTATATTATTGGATGCTATGGTTGCTTGCTTATTGTTATATTGTGAACTGTTAAAATTGAACAAAAGCGTAGTAATGTGATGGTTGGCTAGCCTAGTTCCATGATAGGCGCCATCACGGCCTCTTAGGATTTGGGGTCGTGACAAGTTGGTATCATAGCACTAGGTTACATAGGACTCAACGGTCATGAGCAGGTTTAGTAGAGTCTTGCGGATCGGTACAGAGACGTCTATACTTATCTTCGAGAGGCTGCAGAACACTTAGGAAACATTCCACATTCTTGAATTCTTGTCGTGCGAATCCGTTTCATTCATCCAAAAGGCGTAACTCTTTGAGTTCCTTTCATGTATTCGAATGCGCACGCGATCGCTTGGCATCAGTTGTGCATCGATGGGTTGTGACTTTCATAGATAATATTTGATTTTTAGCATGTTGATAATGGGCCATTCTGGAGGACTTGAGGTCGGATTTTTATCTGTTGCTTGAGTGCTGAGATTTTGATTGTCTGTGAGCCGTGCATTTGGGACTATTATGCCCGTTTGTGTTGTTATTGATGGGATTTGGTTACTCGATGACTTCATGGTGAGTGTGATATGATGGTTAGATGTGTACAGGTTGTTTGAGTTTGACAAAATGAATTGGCAGGAGATGTAGCAAGAACCATTGAGTATTTGACTTCTGTCTTGAGTTAGAATATGACCTCGAGTTGTGAGTGTATTGAAGGACCTCTCGTGTAGCTTAGTTGTGGAGTGAAGTGTATTTTGTTGTTATGTTCTAAGTTCTAGTGGTGTCCCTGGGCTGATTGGTGCCCCAGCACCGTTCATGTACTTGATTAACGGTGTGTTTCAGCCGTGTTGGCACTTTTTTGTTATTTTATCCATTGATGGCATCCTGGCGTACTTTCGTAGCCAGAGGTAGCATACTCGGCATTTGATGATGGTATTACAAGGATATAGGGAGGAGAAGCTTGTGCGAAGTTCTCCAAGTGTGAATTGTTGGCTCAGTTCAGTAGCATTCTTGGGACACGTGGTGTCCAGTGACGGTATCCATGTGGTCAGACGAGTGTGTGTAGAG
This sequence comes from Nicotiana undulata, assembly GCA_005239495.1. NCBI lineage: Eukaryota > Viridiplantae > Streptophyta > Magnoliopsida > Solanales > Solanaceae > Nicotiana > Nicotiana undulata. Next base: position 149,294 of record ML245410.1, read on the forward strand.
CTTCCAGAAGCTCAATAATTCCTTGACCATAGCCCCAATGTTAGTATTTCCATCAGCTTCAGGTTCTTATACCGCTTAATGGGATGTCTTGGGGGCAGACAATAGTTGTGTTCTACTGCAGGAAGGTATAGTGATTGTGTTATAGCTATGATTTTCATAAGTGTATTGGGAGATATCATTTTGAGGTTAAGCAGGTAGGGGTATCTCATGCGGGTTGTCTTGAGGTGTGTGACCTTTATGTTTATATGTAGTAAGTTCTCTCTATCAGTAATGATGTATGTTGTAATTTGAGTTTAGATCGCTTGTGGGAGTTGGCATGACCATTACAATGGTGGATGCGAGATTTGCATTTAATTTGAGTGTTAGGTTGTTTGGGTCGTATGAGCGTATGAAGGATTTAGTTGAACCTCACCACAGTATGGTGGCAATGATAGCGTATGGGCATCATGAATTATTGGTTGTCTTGATCTTTGGCTTTGAGCCAAGTGGGGGAGTTCATTATTGACAAGTTAATTACAGGATTATGTGTTGAATTGGTTTTGGTTCGAGGTATGTTGGAGAATCAATTATAACCTACAGAGGTGGGGTCTGGGAATGACTCGGGTGATGGAAATTTCTTCGATACAGGTTGTAATGTACTTTACGGATAAGGGAATTTATTGAATGATTGAGTTGTACTTGAAAGTGTAGTGTGTGAAATGTATGAGTGTGCTTGTTGCTTCAAAGGTGTGGATTACTTTCCTAGTATGTGGTTTGCAAGCGGGGTCAGGTCGTTTTGTTTACTTGGTTAGTTTAATTGAAATTGCGTAGAGTAAATGACGTTCGAGAATGGTTCAGACGGATTCAAGGTTATATGTAGCGATCGAGGATCTTCAAGGTGTGAGAAGGGCTAGAATTGAGATTTACAGGGAAAGTGTCAAAGCTTGTGGTGTATTTGCATTATCATGGATTCTATCCATTAGTATCAGGAAAGTGAAGGTAATGACTTTAAATTCGCAGGAAGTCTCTTCAGGGTAAGTATTTCTAATGCGGTGCTTTTGGGGGATATTTGAGGGAGTACTAAGCGGCTTATGAGCCTTAGACTATATATTTTATGCTCGTGTTTCGTGCGGTGAGTCTGGATTGAGAATTGAGGTATTATGGAAAGAAGAAGTATCAATTCGAATAAGTCAGAAGGAACTTGAATGAATAGGACAGCTTGGTAGTAGGTTGGATCGGCATGATAAACGATAAGGGATATGATTAGTTCTGTGGGTGTTATGAAGTAATTAGTTGTTACAGGTGTTTCTTAGAAATTCTCTTGGGATTTGGTGGCATGCGTAGCTTGGTTGAGTTAGAAGGATTCAGTCCTGGCGGTTTTGTGTTGTACAAGTCTGATTCGGGAGTTCTTGATGGTTTCTACCACGGTTGGAGATGTATATTTCTACTGGCGTGAGGGCCATGTGATGTATAGTGATTTTGCTTCTAGATGGGATCAAATGGAAAGTTCTTGGCTAGTTAGGTACATAGTTGTGTGTGGCTAGGAAGGGAGCATGAGGTTCTCCTATTTATCATAGGATCGCATGGCGTATGTAGTGTTTTGTGTATAGTGAAGAGTGGCCTATGTGAGGTCACGGTTCAGTTCTGGAAAGAAGGTCAGAACTAGCAGTTCAGATGATAAGGTAAATGATATCACTAATTGGTTTGACTGGATGGGGGTATACTATAATAAGGGACAAGGTGCTTAAGACAATGTGCTTGAATAATGATGCTTCATTAGTATTGAGACGCTTTCTTGTTGGATCGATTGTTGATATTCGAGTTTGCTCGGGGGCACAGAATAATTATAGGGGTATCCCTCGTGGAGTGATTGAGTATTGGAGACATGTTATATATTCGGGTGGTGCAGTTGGGATCAGATATGGTAACTTTGTGCGCTTCATGGACTTTGAGACTAAGAGTTCTAATAAACAGATTATTTTGTGGTTGTAAACTATGAGGATGCGAGCAAAGCTAGTCAGGTGTTAGTATATGCCATGACTCGGCCACTATGAACTTTCAGAGAGAAATAGTACTTAGAGTTATTGGTAGGCCAATATGGGTGTGTGTTCTGCACTGAGTCGGTATTGTTGACACCAAATTGCTATTGTTGAGGGATGTACCATTTGATTGTCACTGAGCTTATTCGTGTTTCGGAGTGGTCTATGAGTTACCTTTCGGTGTTTCGAGGAGTTGTGATCGTTAGTTATATATGTGCACATGGTGTAGTTCTATCAGGGCTTTATAGCGAGATTTGAGTAAGGTAAGTAATTGGGTGTTGCAGGGTTGAGATGTGTTGGTTATGTTCTTTCTGATTCGGGTGGCATGGTATCGTCTGATTTACCCATGGTTATGGCAATGCATTTTGAGTAATTGAAGTCGAATTTCGCATGGTTATTGATTTTGAGAAAGGTGGCTTGGAGTATGTCATGTGGTCCAGCGGTTGGAAGGGATCACACTTTGCAGCTTAGTTAGGTTGAGGTATGATCCTTGGTGTCGGATTTGTGTGATATGGTTTCACGATGCGTATTAGGCTTTTAGCATGATGTGGTAATGGTAAGTGTTAGTGGCAGGATAGTCCTCTCGTGTGAGTCTTCTTTATTTAATGAATTGAGCTCTTGGTATGTGGTTATTGAGTGCACAAGTTGCACAAGTTATGGCACTGGCTGGCATTGATACTGATCGGACGAATGGTTGCTGGTTTGTACGTGTTTTTTTCATCATCGGTAGTATATGGAAGTGTTAGAGCGAGGCATGGCTTGATAAGAGGGTATGTACCGGTATTGAGTTGTTGAACATCTATTGTGGTTAGGAGTTATCGCTATGAGTGGTTGATCCACGCGGTATATTATGTGATTTCATCTTGGGTTACGGATATGGTTTGATACACCGTGTTCAGACTATTTCAGCTTATATTCGTGGAAATTTGAACTTGTAAATTATTTCAAAAGTGGAAATTTGAACTTGTAAATAATTTCAGAAGTGGAAACTTGGTTTTAAGGTTTATGGGTCAGGATTTGATAATGAAATTTTAGCTATGTTTTGTTATCAGACCTAGACGGGGTAGAGTGACGTGGGATCACCTCCGAATATGTGCATGGAAGGTTACACTGCAATTTTTGGTGGTGTTGGAACATCTCTAGGCACGTTCGAGGACGAACGTTTGTTTAAGAGGGGGAGAATGTAACGACCCAGTCTGTCGTTACGTAGAACCTGCATTATAATTGTTGCTATTGACTTGTTATAGAATGATTATACTATATTTGATGTATTAGCGTTGGTAGGCTTGAAATCGAATAGTTGTAGCGAGAGTTCAGTCATTTAGCCTTTAAAAATAGCCTTAAAATGGGAAAAAGTCAACTGAGAGTTGACTTATTGGTAAACGACCTCGGAATGTGGATTTTATGGCTCAGATAGCTTCGTTAGGTGATTTGGGACTTAAGAGTGTGTTCAGAATAATTTTGTGATGTCCGGTGTAGAATTAGGCTTGAATTGGCGAAAGTTAGTTTTTGGCGATTCTGGTCGGTAGTGGAAAATAGGATATCGTGGTCAGAATGAATCCGACAGTTGGAACAGGTTCGTAATGTCATTTTGGATATGTCTGCAAAATTTCAGGGCAATCGGAGTGGTTTTGGATGGGTTTGGCATCATTGGTGGATTTTAGAAATTTCAAAGTTCTTAGGCTTGAATTCGACGTAGATCTGGTGTTTTTGTGTTGTTTTGGGTGTTCCGAAGGTTTGACTAAATTCAATTTATGTAATGGGACTTGTTATAAAGTTTGTGTGGGGACCCAAGGAGCTCGGGTGAGTTTTCGATAGGTTTGGGCTGCGTTGTGCTCGTTTTCCTTATGCTTCGGCGTCGTTTCTTCAAGCATAAATGATATTATATTGAACAAATGAGCTCTGATTACTGTTTTGAATGAAGTATTAAATCCGTATCATAATTACGGACCCGTAGAAAAAAGAATCGTCGAATTTGGACATCGTATGAGGATTTCATGGCCATTTTACCAAGGTTGCCCGATTTTTCAGGTTAATGACGAAATTGCCACTGACGGCATATTAAAAACCTGCACTATTTTGCAAATATTAAAACCTACATATCTCCATCATTATAAGGTCAAATTGAGTGATTCAAAAGCCTAAATTGATTAGAATTTCACAAGGAATCCATTGGGAGCAGTAAAACGCGTGAATAGTATATATATAACGAGCAGTACGAGTGTTCTTCCAATTTTTGAACGGGAAGAAGCTTTTGAGGTGATTTTTAAGAGAGGAAATCATTGTTCTTCATTGAGGTAAGGATTTTGGACCCTAAAAATCGATTTTATGTGATTAAGGATCAAAATATCAGTGTTTAATTCATGAAAATCAGTAGAAAAATTAGATTTTAGGGCTTGAGATTAAGAGACCTTTAAGGGTCGATTTTAGGGGTCAAACGAACTCCGATTTTGGTGTTCTTTATACGCAAGGACTTGTGAGAGAACGAAGAACACTTTTGTATAAAAAATTTTGAGTTTCGGGATGCGGTCCTGGGCGTCAGATTTTGACCGGTTTCGGATTTTTGGGTTAATTTCGATATTTTTCAATTGGAAATTGTTCCTTAAGCATATATTGATGATAAAAATCTGAACTTGGGAGATTTGGAGCTTTCGGAGGTTGATTCGAGAGGCAAGCGCATTGCGGAATAATTCCGGGCTAGTTTTGAGGTAAGGAATTTCTTGAAATCCTGTCCTGAGGGTATGAAACCCCGGACTATGCACCCTGTCACGGGTTTTGGAGATGAAAAGGTTGAAACTTTGGAATCATATTCCTTATTTGGGCAACTATTGGGTTGCGAAACTGATTTTTAAGCCTTTGCTTAATTAGTATTTATATATTATGATATGTATTGGGCTGTAAGCCGCGTTTGGGGCCTAGTGCCGATCTGTTTACCCCTTGGGGGACTGTTTTACTGTGTTTACTCACTTGACATGTTGTGAATTACACTCAGTCTTTTCCTGATAAATTGTTTTGACACTCAGAGTATTTTGATACTATTTATTGAAAAATGAAACATTGTTTTGGGTCGAGAACACGGTATGTTTATGGCCTAAGGGAAAATTGAGAGTGTCTAACTGAGTGAGGCTTTTAGGCCTATATTGTGAGGAGGGTTCCAGGCCTTATGAGAGAGGTGAGGAGGCTTCCATGCCTTATGAGTGATGTGAGGATGCTTCCAGGCCTTATGAGTGATGTGAGGAGGCTTCCAGGCCTTATGTTATTATTGCGCTTGGGCTGTAGGAGCCCCTCCCCTATGGAGTCTGTAACACACCCCCAGTGAGCGCCGGTACCGATTGAGTGATGATGATAGCCCGCGGGGCTGATACTGAGTGATGATTTATACTGAGTGATTGCGGGAATGCCTGAGGGCATCTGTTCCGAGAAATGATGTTTGCCTGAGGGGTAGTTTTATGAAGATTTTACTGAGTTTTCGAACTATGATTTACTTCGTTTTTAAACTGAGCTTTACTAAGGATTTCACTGATATATATTGATATTTACTTGTTCTCAAAGGTTTTTTGGAAGCTGATTTCGAACTTATGAAATCGTTGAATACTACTTGGTGACTTGATGTTTTACTGGTTGTTGTGAAATGGTGTATCTGTTTGTGTGCTTTATATTTTTCAGACTGTGATTTCTTTTCATTACTACTGAGTTGGCGTACTCATAAAGACTCCATGTGCCTCTGTGCACAGATTCAGGTAACGGTCTGGAGTAGTAGCAGTTCTTGCTTGTTCGTTAGCGGATTTCACGGGATTTCGAGGTAGTTGTCCAGCGTCCACAACTTCTCCACTTCCCTTCCTTATTATGTTTTTAGCTCTTGATTCAGAGACCTATATTATAGTTAGTAGAGTTAGATTTATCTATCCTTAGATGCTCATGACTATTGACTCCAGTTTTTGGGAGGTTTGTTAGACTATTATTGGGACGTTAAGACTTAATTATATTATTTGATGCTATGGTTGCTTGCTTATTGTTATATTGTGAACTGTTAAAATTGAACAAAAGCGTAGTAATGTGATGGTTGGCTAGCCTAGTTCCACGATAGGCGTCATCACAGTCTGTTAGGATTTGGGGTCGTGACATATATTGGGATGATTTGCTTATTGTATGGAAAGAAGAATCTTCTAGCTATCAAGGGCAAGGATTCAAAAAATCAAGAAAGAAAAATATTCCATGATTACCTTCAAAATTCAAACATTTGAATTGAATTTTAAATGTGAAATGGATTACTGCACTTCTAGTAGAAACCCTTACTGAAGGAAAGATTATTCAATATCATGGAAGGAAGCTTGCTAGAATCATGGAGAAGATCTATTGTTTTTGTGAAAGAAAAATACTACATGGAAAAGATACTACAAGACTGAGGAAGAATATATTTTTTATGGAAAGAAAATATATTATGGATGTAGTACAATATATACTATGGAAATAGATTATTCTCCAAGATCATGAAAATAATATTTTCAATATAATAGGAGAAGAATATATTTTCTATGGAAAGAAAATATCTATTTTATGGAAGATTATTTTAAAAGATCAAGAAAGGAGTAATTCATAAAGGAGTTCAAAGATGCTATTATTTACGGGAAAATATTTCTATTACATTTTCTATGGAAAGAAAATATCTATTTTATGGAAGATTATTTTTCAAGATCAAGAAAGGAGTATTTCAAAAAGGAGTTCAAAGATGCTATTATTTACGGGAAAATATTTCTATTACATTTTCTATGGAAAGAAAATATCTATTTTATGGAAGATTATTTTTCAAGATCAAGAAAGGAGTATTTCAAAAAGGAGTTCAAAGATGCTATTATTTACGGGAAAATATTCCTACTATATTTTTCCTTTCGTATGGAATGAGTATAAAGAATGACTATTGCTCTTATGGAAATTCATGAATATTGAATCAAGATGATGGAAGGTTGAAGAATATGCACGTGGAGATGTAGTTATGAAATGCAAAGTTTTCTAAAGAAGATCAACCAAGATATTGCTTGCAAATAAAGAAACAATATTCTACTATCATAAAAGGAAAAGAATCCTCTACACAAGGATTCTCATGCTGGTACTCAATGAAGAATTTATACATTCAAGAAAGAAAGGTGGAGACAATTGGGATCTGTCCAAATACAAGAAGTCAAACAAGGAAAGGAAATCAATATTGCAAAGATGCCTATATGCATCTTCAAAGGAGTGCAAAGTCAACATACTATCTATATTCATACAAGTGTTGGAGCTGCAAATTATGGAAACGAATAAATGAGCAACGGTCAAATTCCTTGGGTTATGCAATAGCCATAACAAGTTGAAAGAGCTATATATATACAAGCCCTATGAAAGAAGAAATCACGCAACTCTATATACAATCGTCTACCCAACTACAAGTTCTTTATTCTAATCTTAACAAGCATTGCAATTCACTTTTAGATTTACTGTGTACACAAAAAAGAGAAGAGAGACAAAAAAATATTGGAGAGGCACTGTGTCCGAGAAGTTTGTGTCATTGTTCGTTTCTTTGGTGAGAGAGTGAAAACCAAAGGGTCATTGTTGGTGAGCGAGTGAAACCCAATTCTTGTTCGTTGTTGGTGAGCGAGTGAAAACCAACCTTGTCAACGTTGGTGGTGATCGCTGAAAACCAAAAAGGATGTACTCAATTCAATTTACAAAGAGCTCTAAAGGATAACACTCTTGCAACCCAAAAGGACTGGATTAGGATACCACATTGGTTCCGAACCAGTATAAAACTTTCTGGTGTCATTTACTTCATCGCTCTCATTTCATATTCTGTTCCTTTACTGTTTATTGTGATTAACACTTGTTTAAATCGAAAAGAGTAACAGTTCTGTGTAGACTGTCTCCGCTTAAGGCGACTAGATCTGAAGAGTAGTCGATTAGAAATTTAAAAAGGCTACAACTCACCCCTCCTCTTGTACTTTCAACTTCATCCTTTATCTATCATAATTACACCCTCATTCTATTACCAAGGTAGCCTTCCATCTCTTCTAAATGCTATTAGTCTCAGACTCCTTTGAGTTCATTCAGTCTATAGTGAACTTTGTATAATTAATAGAACCCATCAACTCTGTCTCATTTTCGTGGGATTCATCCCGATGGCTTATCCATTCTCGTCACCTTCTCACTCGCCCTTTCGTATCCTTACTTTTGTATTCCTACAATATTGTCTCTCTACCATACTTTAGCTCGCAACCCAGACATATCCATTTATACTGCTCACAACCTTCCTTCAACTTGCTTGCACCCGAGATTTCCTTATGCTATTCTGGAACATTAATCAAGACATCGCATCGTCTCAAACTCTTCTTTACTCTTTTAACTAGACCTCTCGATACCTAGAAACCATATGCTGGAAGATATGCCACTAATGAAACCGCTATCCTTCCTGGATACTGAATCCCCGCGCTTCTAGCCTTTTATCCGAAGTATGGACTATTCACAATCTTCTGCACTTGAGTACTCTCGTACATTGTTTACTTTTACGTTACCACCTTAAAATCTTGCATCGTATCTTCTGTCTCTTTCATGACCTCACTTCCATATAGCTATAGTTCACGCCCATAATTTGAACTTCTATTATAATACTTGCACCTCTAGTGCCTATATAATCCGGTGTGAGCTCCATACTGAATTCTTATGAGGATGGCATTTTTCTAACTAGCTTTATCGTAGAGCCATTACAAAATATGGATACTATACTATCTCTCATGCACCTCTGCTATTAAGAGTGATTCTGCAATGTTCTCAATCACGATGTCCATAATTTTCTGGGTGAAATAATCAGATTCATGATTTACTTCATTGATGTAACTCCTTAGTTACTTCCTCCTTTTGGTCGGACTTTATGTAGGCTTAATTTATCTCCCGATTTGTGGTTCATGGTATTAGTTATTCTGTTTAGCCTTTCATGGGCGCTGCAGAATATGCATAATACAGTCCTTCAACAATTTAATCCATCGTATATGGCCTAGGCTCAATTTTCTCTTTTAATATATACCAGAATCTTCTATGGCTGTATATGCTGCACGTTTAAAACTCCTAACCCTTAAGTGTGTTCATAACGTAACCATCTCTGGATCATTGATCGAATAATTTCTTTCGTTCCATTTTAGCTTTTTTTTTCAACGTAAGCTATTACTTTTCCCAGTCTTTCTGCCCCTTTGTTGCGTCCATACTTAGTTTATCTTAGTGCCGACACATGCCAGATTTTTCGTGCAACTCATTTGATCTCGAATCATACTTTTAATTTTACTTCCCGTTCATTAGCCACGGTAGGTGCCACTTTCCTTTGGAGTGTTTCCAATGTTGTTGCATGACTGTTGTTACACGACCATTTCTTCTTTAGGTCGTTGTGCTTAGGTTGAAGCCTTCTTTATTACTTCCTCAGCTAGTCTTTCGTTGTAGTACTTAGGGAGAACCCTTGACTCTCGTAAAGCCTATAATCATCCGTAGTTGCTTACCTCCGTGTTCTTGTGCTTGTGGGGTTGCTTCTGAACTCATATTTTGACTGTCTTCCTAGTGGAACCTTTTTTTCCCATAACACTTATACGTTACCTTTAACTACCCTGACCCCTATTTGAATATATCTCAAGTGTTATAATGACATTACTGCGAGGTTGAATTCTCCATGTTGGGGTTTACTACATTTATATTGCATGATCTGTTGATTTGTTTGTAACTTCTTGTCTAGTCATAATTAGGCTATTCCTGAATCAACTACTAACTTCTCGTCGTCCCATTCTCATATCCATATTCCGCGTAATCTTTCTTGGGTTATTTCCTTGTTTTAACTTACCTCACGTACTGGCTCCTTAGTTATCAATAACATCCCGGACAAGAACCCTTACTTCCTTTTCGTATCGTCGTGCTTACATAACGTTCTTGAGTCATAGCATATCTGTAACATTTGGATAAGTTCAATCTCACCCCTTTCTCATTTTTATTGCATTCTTTCTTTATAATTCCATATTCCCTTCTTTAGACGAGTAGTAAGACTTGGAGCTATGACGACCTGCCTATAGATATTTTTCCTTTTCATCTTTGGCGTCCTTTCACATCATCAATGACCCTTACTCGCCTTGCGGTGATCCTTCTGTGTCAAGGATAACACAATTCCTCACTCGTGATGGTGACACTTAGTGTAACTGGCACATACAGCCCCTTAAGATTAACTTTGCTCACATTGCTTGCTTTAGGGAAGCGTCTTCCTTAATGACCATTCTCTGAATTCATCATGGATATTCTTCTGTTGTCCATTATATTATTGCGGGAACACAATCTGAAATTCTCATGATGCTGACTATTATCAAAACCACTCAGTTCCCAATTTATGTTTAGTTTATCTTGTTCACCAGTCCATACTGATTCCTATTACTCTGGGGTCTAAATTTTCCTTCTGTTAATTACATTAAAGTCGTGAACTTATTTCTCAAAATGAGGATGTGACTGTATGGCCTATACTCCTTTGTTGTCTTTAGGCCATCACCTCTCGTCTCTTCCTTCACTTGACTATAGATTCTGTAACATTCTATCGTTGCTATCCGTGTATCACATCTCACTCATAATGCTTCATTATCCTTCTTCGTACTTCCCTGCTAATATTTCTATCTATCCCTTTATTTTGAAAATTCGAACAAAACATTCTTTTGCTTTTAGCTCCCCTTGCTCCAACCATTGGCTCTTCGAATTTCCAAACATTCTTTCTCTACTAGGGATGAGAGCCACACTAAGGTAATATTTGCCCCTTCCAGGATTCCAGTGCACGGCTTTGTAGTATTAATATCTAGCTGTATTATTTTAGAGTGCACCATCTAGGTATCTCACAAGGAGATCCATTAGCACCTTTGTAATATCATTCAAAAATGTCAACTAACGCAAACCATCCATTCATAATTTTGGGTTACTCTAACCTCAACCGGATCCTGCTATCCTGTCTTTCTCTTAAATCATATATGTTAGCTCTCATAGGGCATCACCGAGATAGGTGTAGCCGATTGTACGGGCATCTATTTCTGTTGAAGGTAATACAAAATGCTTATATTTCCCTTCCTGAATGGTAAATAATGATAATTTTTATTAACTGGGTACCTTGTACCCTTCTTCACCTTGCTTCTTTTACTTGCTGCAACTCGTGTCTAGCTTCCGATTCCGTTATTCCTTTTTACTGATAGAATGGATAGGTATTCTTTCCTAAAAGCTCCTTATCAAGAACCGTACACCTTTTAGTACACACATGATCTGCTGAAGACCTCTTATTTACTCATCATAAGCAAGATGAAAAATCGAGTTCCTCTAACTTAACACTTCCACAACTATATCCCTTATCGATCGTCTTTCTGAATGTAGGCATCGTCTTATTACGAATAGAAGTTCAGAGTTTGAATTCGTATAAGTGAGCTCTACCATAGGATCTAGAGTAATAAGAAAGAGTGACAATCCTAAATGTTTTGTAGCCTCCTTCTTATAAGCGTGGTGCACGACACACCCATTATTAAGACTCTACTAGACACGGCTTGTAGACTCCCTAGGACAGAACTACTCTGATACCACTTTTGTCAGGACCCAAACCGATGGGCCGCGACGGGCACCCGGTACCTTACTCAACCGAGTACCAATGTAATGTATCTTTCTTATTACATCATCATATACACGTGACTTACGGGCCTAATAGGCCAACATGATTATTTATAACTCAAAACATAGACCGACAAGGCCGTACAATCTTTCACGTACACGACATATGTCTACAAGCCTCTAAGAGTACATACATTATATAAACATCGGGACAGAGCCCCATAATACTAACCAGTACATGTCCTAATCATACTAACCACATAAGCAACTCTGGAGCAAATGGGGTGCACCAACACCTTCCGCTGAGCTTATAGCCTACTTGGAGGACTCTCGACCTCTCTATCAGGACTTGCGGGTATGAAACGCAGTGTCCCCAGGAAAAAGGGATGCCAGTACGAATAATGTATCGAGTATGTAAGGGACATAAATAAGTACATAACAGACATGGAAGAAATATAGAGTAAATGACTCAACCTGTAAGTCCAAATAACTCTGTAAATCATGAAATAATTATAGTGTCATGCATATGCGTATGAATATCATGTCGTTCATAGGTACATGTTTCATAACATCATCAGGCCTTTGAGGGCATCCCATCATATCATCTCGGCCACCGTGGGCAAAATCATTAACGTATACCAGCTGATCAGGTGGTGATGCGTATATAATGCCATAACCTTTCACATATCCCATATACATATATATAAATATATATACGCGTATATAATGCATCTGGTCATGGTTCAATGTGCATGTATAAATGCATGAAATGCAAATGAAATGCGTTAATAAAATCTCTCGGTACGTCGTTAGACCATTATGCCTCTGATTAATATCATAAAATAAACTTTACCAACTTACGTATTTTTGAGAACCATGAACAAATGATTAAATAATATGACACATGGGGAAAAAAGAACATAAGCATCTCTAATATTTCTATGAATAGAGTCATTTATAGAAGTTGTGCATTTGCTCGTTTTGTTCTTGTCGTATAGAGCATGCAAAAAAAATAAGAGATGGTCTTAACACACCTGAACCGATTCTCTTGAAAATCCCTCTAACACAAGTCAATTGCGACAACACGTATAGGCGGATCGAAGTATGGGAAAATCTGTATGGTATTCTTGAGAAAGATTACACCGTACTTCCTTAGAATCGCAAAATCCCAGTGCTATTATGCGGTGTAACTTCGTATGACAGTCAAATTTATCCTTTGGAGACGAATTGTCGTACGTGTTTTGCATGAAGGAACATTCGATGTTTGATAAATAAGGGAATGAGATTACAGGGATGCTAAAGAAGAGCTTGACATTTAACCGAATGAAGATGAACCCCTTTTTCTTGAAAGACCAGAGCTGTAACTCATTTGATATTTCTTGTTAAAATTTGAAAAATTCCCAAAGAATAGAGAAAGAATCAAAGTAACTGAATGATACGTGCACTTTTAGTTTGCGGTTTTGAGCCACAAAATTCTTCTTAAAGTGACGCCTTGAATATATAATGAAGAGTCATTTTAAATGCCTCTTTGGGCTGCCACGTTAGGGGGGGGGGGGGGTTGCATTTATCACAAATTCATCCATTTCCCTAATCAACTGATTAATCTCCCACTAATCTAATAATTAACCAATTACCCACATAATTAAGAATTGTCTCAGATTACTTATAATACTACTCACTTTCAACACACCTTATACAATCTTACTAACATGGTCGTGTGGTACCTTGTACGGTAGTAGTCCATAAGTATAGGGTATTATAGCTCGGACCGTATTTTATCCCAAATTGTTAAACTTTGACGAAATTCATTTTCTTTGATTTGCTTACCGTTGTACCTTCACGAATTTACTCATCACTTGTTTGAAATAGCGTAATACCTATAATCTCCAAATAATCTTGTCCTTGAACTGATGTCAATTATCTTACGAAAAATCCAACGTACAATACTACATGGTGTATCATCGTCCTAATTTAATACTGCGAAGCATAACATCATCGTAATATAATACTGTGGGGCATAACAGATTCAAAGTCGAATTTGGATGAGACTTGTATCGTTGAACTCGTATTCAAATATGTTGGATGTTTTGAGTTTTTCGGGTTCCGGGGTGTTGGCACGGTTTGAACTTTAGGTTTACTTTGAGTATTTGATTAAATATTCGATATTTACCGTTTGGGTTTGATTCCTATTACATTATGTGAGATTATTGAGTTGTTTTTTGCTAGATTCGATCCATTTAGGTCGATTCGCGTTGCCAGGTATTTTAGAGTATTGGTTTGGCTTGTTTGAGGTAAATATCTTTTCTAGATTTGATTGAGGGAATTTTTTCTACTAATTGATATTGTTTGCTGCATGTGAAGGTGATGTATATACGAGGTGACGAGTGTATATACATGTCCCATGAGTATTCATGCTCGGGGTAGATTCTAGCTTACTTTATGCTTTATTTGATTGTGTGTTCAACTTGATTCCATGTATTTTTCTTTTAATTGAGTATGTGAGCACAATAAACCATGTTAGATAAATGTTGAGGCTATTGGTACCTTATGTTGAACATGATGAGAAAATCTTGAAAGTTATGCTAAGCTTATCTCGGAGATAGATACGCGTATGTTATGAATACACATTCATACTTGTTCTTGTGTTGAGCCTTGATTGGAACATGTGCACTCTGTGACACATACGTGATCCTTTGTATGACTTCTTGAACTTAATTTCTACATCTGATTTTGCCGTAGTCATGTTTTATATCTTGAACCACATCTACACTTTTGTTTTATGTCCTTGTGCACTTTATTAATGAGTTATGAGGGTATGCTTCTTGATGATGAGGTGTTATTTTGCATCGTTGTGATTGTGGAATATGTAGACATGTTGGGAAGATTGTTGGGTGTTGGAACAGTGTTTTTTTGCTATTATTATTGTTGATATTACACATGTGGCGAGACAAGGCGAGCTATATTGGGTTTGCACATGTGGAAAGACCATGTGGGATGATTTGTTAATACACGTGTGGCGAGACAAGGCATGAATTTACTTTAGTTTAGCACACGTGGTGAAATAAGGGTGGCATTGTAGGGATGTTATTGATTATGTTGTGTGGTGGTACAAGATGGGCATTCTCGTTTGTGTTTATGACTTCTTTATGTGTGTCATGCATTTTTTACATGATTACTTGCATTGTTTCTAACAAGCTAATCTATCCCTTTGTTATTACTTGATGATTTGGTTGCCAAAATTGATTTAGTTACGTGGATTTGTTATCTCATATTCTGTTGAGTTGTTGGTAGCGTAAAGGATTAAAGTAAAAAGTAAGTTGTTATCATGTATTACTATATCTGATTCTTGAAAAGTTTTCTTGAATGTGTTATTTGGCAATTAATACGGAATCAGGTTATATTGTGGTACGAAGTCCTTTCCGTGTGGGTGTGATATATGTTGTGGCACGAGGTATTTGCCGTGCGAGAGTGATTAATAATGTAGGCACGAGGTGCCATATATGAGAAGGTATATTTAATGACTTGTTGTTGAAGCTGAGCCTTTACTTATATTAAATTGTTATCACTTGCTCTGATGAGATTATAGTTATTGTTTTTTGCTACATTTCCTATTGCTAGTCTTTGATATATTGCACATGTTATTTGACTGGTGAGTATCTTTCGACTTATTAGCCCCGTCACTACTTTTATGAGGTTAGTGAGGATACTTATTGACGACATGGGGTCTCTTCTACTCATACTACACTTCTGCACTTTGCGTGCAGATTCGGAGCTGAGTAGCTATAAAGACAGAGCTTTAAATTGGAGATGTACCAGCGTACTAGATTCATGCTACTCTTTTATTTTATTTGTTTTTGTTTTTTGTTTTTTTTTATTTTTATTTTATTTTTTATTTTTGAAAAAAAGAGCCACATAGGAATAATACAAATAAGGGGGACAATAGCGCCCTAGCGTTGCCTTTATGCCTCGACTATATAATCACTCCTCTGCGCCTCACAATGCCCTATATGGCAGCCTCATGTAGAGGAGTCATGGTGTAGCTGCCGGCAAAGTCTCACGAGGGCATATAATCTCATAGCCGAATGGATAACTTTCCAAAGGCATAGGCCTAAATCAACACAAACGGGGCTAAACCTTACCTTACTAAGTCCTATCGAGGCATAAAAAAGCCTCACCTACTTGCATGCATGTAAAAAATAAGAACTAGAAAGAACCAAATATTCTATGATCATCACAGAGTTTATAACATACTCTGTGATGATATTACAAATGACAATACTAAGAAAGTGATAAAATAAAATGTAGTAGGAATTATAATCTTGTCCCTTCTTATCCAAACTTGTAGCTTCTTCAATTTGTACTTCTTTTTCATCTTCATCACATCTCTTCAAAATGTCTTCAAAATTCATGACTTCTTTTTTGACCGGTTGGATCTCGTAGATATGGTTGGGAAAACTTGTTTTTGCTTGGCAACTCTCATAGGAAGTCGCTTAATATTTGATTCCTCAGTCACCCTGCCGTCCCAACTTTTTTCTCTTGTGTGTGTCTTTTTTCTTTTGCCGCTATGCATAGGTGATAAATCACCTTTTCTTGCTGCCTGTCATTGGTTTAAAATATCATCTTCTTCACCCTCTTCGTAAGTGTCTCTGCCCACAATCAACGGATTTGGCACGTCTTGAGCAAAACCTTGGTTCATCAAAGCATTGGAATTTTGTGACTTTCTCATGGCTGCCATGTCTTGATGTTGAACAACAATTTGTGTATTGCGCCTGCTCCTCACTGAATGTCCAGTGCTTAATTGACAACCTGAATTCAATGAGGGATTAGAACTTACCAGTGCATCCAAGAGCTGCCTCTCCGCTAGTGAAATATTTGGCGTGGTTGTCACAATTTGCTGCTGCCCAGTTTTTGCTGTTACTGTTGCTGCTCGACCACCCGTTGCACTTTCTGAATTATTTGGTTTTAACTGTTGCTGCCCAGCCTCCAAACGTGGACTGGTTGGAAAACTTTGTTGTTGCCCAGCTCCCAACATAATAGCGTCCAACACCGGACTAGTTACCTCAATTTGCTGCTGTCTAGATTTTATAGTTGCTGCTGTTCGATCCATAGCAGCTGGAACATTGTGACTTGTTTGTGTTGCTGCAGTTTGAGTCAAGCATCGATTTGGAGAATTTCTGGGAAGAAAAACTGGAGCATGGACATTCAAATTGCTCTTGTGACTTGTTACTGGTGTACCAACTGGTTTAGACAGTGCTAACGACTCAAATTCTTCACCTACACTGTCCTTACCATCGTCATGATCTGCCTCCTCCGATGAGTACCCAGCAAAACCATCACCCCAATCTTCTTCATCCTCCTCCTCTCGTTGATCAGCCCACAGCTTGGATTTGATAGCCATCCCTCTCATATTTGCTTGTATAACATCATTATTATTCCCATTAGATAACACCAACTGCCCAGATTCACCTTTTAATTCCCCCATAGATTCTACTGACTGTGAAGGCACCTCAAATACAGAGGTATTCAACGTGACCACATATTGTTTAAGCATTGTAGACTTCATCATCATTGCTTTTTGAGCGTCTATGATGATTTGTTCTACGCGAGGATTTGAAAAATGCAACGTAGGTGCATTCGAGATGTGGGATTGGTTGTCTGTTTCTTCAAGTTGCCCAGTGTTTTGACCTCGAGCACCATCTGCCTTACCCCTCTTAGCGTTACCACTTTGTACAGATGCATTAGACATGTCAGCACTTTTTGGATCTTCCTTTTGCACAACCTTCTCGCTTCCATTCTTTAAAGGAGCTATTTGTGCACCAGTAGTAGATTGATGAGTAATGAGCTGAGTATCATCTTTAGCTTCCACACCTGTTGATTTATCAACTGTTTTACCCAATGTAACAGTAGGTCGATCACCATTTATCGCACCAGATTTTTCCTTCTCATGTGTAACCTGATGTACCTTAGTTTGCCCATGCCCTTTTTGTTCAGCACCTAGACCTGTTGTAACACCAGCTGACTTTTGATCAATCACAGGAGCGTGAATACCAGCCTGCTCTTTAACCTCCATGTGCCGCTGCGCCTCGAGTTTAGAATTCTAAACTACTGAATGTGTGTCGTCACCCATCTGTTGCTCCTCATTAATATGCTTACCCTCATTCACCAAAGCATCAAAAGAGTTTGAAACTCCAATAGCCTTTGATAATTTTTCAAGACATGGAATTTGCTTCTTGCTAGGAGATTTATTCACCACTTTCCAGTGATTTTTAACTACTCCAACAGCTTGCTTTTCCCCCTCTAACACCTGAGAAACATTACTCACATTAAGTGCATTGGCATGTCTTAAACCTCCAAAATTTGATTTCTCAACCTGTCCTCCAACTGTTACTGCTGCATGATACTTGGCAGTGGTAGCTCGATCAGTTCTAGTGTTTGCACTATCTTTCAGCATCTGTTGAAATTGCCCAGCTTCCATAATTTGCGCAGCAGCTGGATCTTTAAGAATTCCAGCAGAATCTCGAACATCAGTTGTAGCAGTGGTCTCAACACCTGAAATCTGCCCTATATCACCTTGATCACCACTTGCCTTCATCTTAAATTGCACAGATTCATCAATTCGATCAATATCTTCCTTTAAATCTACAGCAGTTGATGCAACAGTTGCATCATTATAATAATGCAACTTATCATAAGCTTGCATCACTGGATTTACTGCATGAAGAATCGTCGCTAAGGCCGTTTTAGCAGGAACATCTCGTGTATTGTTCCCATTACTACATTGATTTCCTTCTTCAATTTGCAATACCTGATGAGCATCTTTTGCCATACTATCCTTTTCCCTACCAAATTGTACAGAAGCATCAACTCGATCAGCATGTCTATCAACTAAGCATGCATCAGTTGACATAAGGATTGCACCTTTAGAAACATGTAGCTCATCATAGGCCTGCACCACTGGATTAACTGCGTTTAAGATCTTCTCTAGTGCTTCCTTAGCAGGGACATCCTTTGAAGCTTTACCTGGACCCTTATCAATTTTTGAAACAGCAGCTACAGGAACATTAGTCACTGCTCGATCAGTGTTCAGATTTTCAGGTCGTTTTTCCCCTGCTGCTTCACCTCCTTGATCACCATATTTTTCTGATAATTCCTTATCTATTTGTCCAGCCCTTTTAGCATTCAAATAATCCCTTGCATCCCCTTGTAGCTTTTCAACATTAACCACCTCTTTACCAGGCAGATTACTGTCCAAGATGTGCTCCTCTGTCACCACCTATGTTCCAGCTTGGTCGATCATAATTCGACACACCTTTTCATCATGTCCTTGATGTTTGCAATAAAGTCAATACTTAGGAAGGTTATCATACACCACCTCCTGGTAATAAACAATTATTTTACCCGAAATTCTGTCCACAATCTGAAGCTTAACCTTCTTAGGATGTTTGTCGAGCAAATCTAGAATTACCTTGACCCTAGCCGCACTAGGTTGTGTTCTTTCTTGCGTCACCTTGTCCATCGCAAGAGCTTTACCAACAGCTGAAGCTATAGACATTAACGACCTCTTAGCGAAGAAATTAGGCGGCAAACCTGGAAAAGAAATCCACACGACTGCCATAGACGTTTCCTCCTTTGGATTGAATCCTAACGACCATGGGAATCTTCTGAAAAAGAAATCATTACCGTTGTCCTTGACATAACCAGTAGATTTTGATAAAAAGTGAACATAATCACTGTAAAGATCAAATCTGATCAATAAGTGACGAAATTCCAGTAGCCCAATATTGCAGCGACCTTGAACATCGAATTGCGACGAAAATATTTTTCGAAATTCCTGTAAATCAGGTTTTCCGTATGAGAACTTCATGATTACTGCTTGATGCAGTCCTTCTTCTCTTGTGAATTCATTAACATCATCCATAGTAAACTCGATCGTTGGTTCTCCATGCTCGACTATCACAGGAAATAACTTGACTTTGGACGTAGTTGCGGCAGATTGTCTTGAACGTAACTGGGCAGCGTATGACTGCTTTGTATTATTGTTTGTGATTGTTTCTTTGGCATTTTGAATTAACTCTCCCACAGCCAAAGGCTGGGGAGAGATAGCAGCAGCCATGGCTGCCCTAAGCCTTCATAAGATCGCAAAAGAGAGAGGAGAGCTAGAGAGCGTTTTTTGAATAACCTTTCTCGTATCATACGCCATGCTACTCTTTTATACATGGTAGCTTAGGATTTTATTTATGTTTATGTAAATTTCGAAAAAATATTGTATTTATTTGTCACGACCCAGAATCCCAATCCGAGTCGTGATGGCGCCCAACGACGGGGTTAGGCAA
>ML245411.1:0-16145 GCA_005239495.1 Nicotiana undulata
TATTGTTGTAGCGGTTGGCTAGCCTGGTTCCATGACAGGCGCCATCACAACCCGGAAATGGGTCGTGACACAAACCTTTTCTTTGCATATCTCGACTGATTCTATACTTTTGTTGCTTTTTAAACTTGCATATGTCTAAAGCCCTAACTTTTAAGATCTTTTTATCTGGTTTCTTCGTATTAGCCTAACTGTTTGGTTCTTATTATGATTTTGTGTTTGTCATACTTCGAATAAGTTTTACTAAAACCTTAGCCTACTTGTGTTACCTCTATGTGATTACTTATCTAGGTCTATGCATCTCTTACCTCTTTCCGTCAAATAATGATGAACTTGTCCGTTGCTATGATTGTCTGTTTCCTCTATATATGTGCTGAAATATAGAATCCCGACTCTCTCTTGACTGATTCTGATTTCCTCACTCGATAGTGTGATTGAAAGATTTCTTTTAAAACCTTAGAATTCTGTTTGTCTGTTTAAATTAATTGATTCCTTTACTTTATATGTTGAGGTACTCTGTTTATTGAATCATTTTCCTTAATTGAAGTCTTCTGAATCTAGCCCTAATTGACTACCCTATACTTAATGAACTTTGATTCCTTCATTAATAGTCATGTACTGATTGTTATTACCTTATATGTCACTGATGTTACCGTTTGAATTTGAATCCCTTGACTTGAGGGAATACTTGTCTTGATAGCCGACCGATTGATTATGAGTTCCTTAATTACCATGCTACTTTGATCATTTCCTTATTTAGTCTTGTAATATTTTCTGTTTACCTTATGTGCTATGTGTTCTTTACCATTTTCGAGTTTGAATCCCATATTTAAGGGAGCCGAGTATTTTTTTTATACTGATTTGATTCTGCCTGCTCTTATGACCATATTTTTTATCCTTACCTTATTTGATCACATGTTTTCAACTATAAGTATTCCTGCTCTTTCATTAAGCAGGAGGGATCAATCGACATCACTCTAAGTTCTCTCTATACTACTCTCTCTTGCTCTCTCTCTTTTTATCGCTCTTTGCTTTATTTGCTGCTCCCTACTCTTGCTTATTATTAGCCGGCTATAAGCCAAGGCTAATAGTGCTATCACTTTTCTCTCTTCTTCTTTTCTCCCTCTCTTATCACTAGTATGTTCTAATTTAAGGTTACAGCATCCTAAACAATATGTTTTAATTTTGGTTAAGATTCTTGTTGTTTTTTTTATGCTTTTACTTATGGTTCTATTGCCTACCATGTAACTAGCATGTCCACTCTCTTTCTGTGATCTCTCTTCTTCTTCTAGTCTAACATGACTCCTATTTTCCTCTATGTGATTCATTATGGCCTATATGACTATTTGACTATGTGGTTACTTTCCCTATTCTGTCTACATATCTAGCATCTCTTTATGTACTTTCTGCCTGGCTTCTAATGCACTTATAATAATGGGTATTCTCAGATTTGTATCTCCCTATTACATTTTTGTGAAAATCTGTAACTTTGTTATAAGGACTGAATATGTGCAAATATGCTGCTGTGAATTACTTGTCCCCAATCCCTCTCCCCTGCCTGTGTTTGTCTTTTTGGAACTCTGCATACCTGCTGGGTTGTGACTGTCTTGTTGCTGCCCTTTTCAAACTGGTTTTCATAAAAACCCTTTGTTATCTCTGAAACTATGTGATTTCAAAACTCCTTTTCAAACTAACCTCTAAGCACTTCACGCTATTCTTAGACCTTTAGGTTCCACCTCCCTCAGTGTGAGAATTGCTTAGGGACTTTGAGTTCCCTCTGAACTTTGACACACTAAGGCAGGTAACTCCACACTGCACATATCCCAACTTGGGCAATTGTTGGGTGCTAGTATTGGCCAGGGCCCTCACAAGGGTGTTTGGGAGCTTTGCCGCACCTAGGCTATGTAAGGCTGTGAAACTCGAAAGAGGTGAGGCTGGAAGATTGGGCCTGTTTGAAGGCTCCCTATATAATAACTTCTTGTTGTCCTTTTCTATAATTAATGTAATTCATTTGATATGGCCTGTAATAACTTGTAAACAAACAATTGGGGCTGGATAGTGAATATGGGGGGTACTATGCATGTTTAGTGTAGGATGGGTTGAAATCATGGCTATAGGCTTTATTTCCCTACGTGTGCAATAGTATCATGCTTAGGACATGCATACCATGCATTGAAAATCATGCTTAGTTTCTTTATTTTCAGCATGTCTATTATACCCATGACATTTCTTACACCACGTTCTTAGTTATAACTCTAAACAAGTAACATAATGTATCGCTCATGCATTTTTATAACCTGACATATAGAAACCATGTCTTCAGGATGACACTTTGTGCATTAGATATCCTGCCCCTTAGGATTTCTTATTTATCAGAATCTGAACGCCTAGTTAACATGTATCTAATCTAATGATCTCACTAAAATGTGGTCAACTAGCTTGAAACTTTTTTTTTTGTATCATCACTCATGTCCCTTAAAATCATAGCTAAATATGCATGTTCCCTTAGGCAATGTATACAACGCCTAGGCAAACTTTAGGCCTAATGCGCAACTAAAATCAAATTAACTATATTCTACTATGCTGGGATTAATCTGCCTCTTTTAAATTTTCCAAACTTTGATGTCTCTACTTTCCTGAAATCCACTCTACCTTTGTTAAAAACTCCCATTCTGTTTCGAAATGGTTTTGAAGTTTTGCAATTTTTACTTCCCATTGCTGATTTCAAAACTCTTGTTCCGTCATTTTTTTTTCGAACTTTCAGAGTTACTTCATTATACCAAGTTTTTCTATTTCTGAATACTTGCTAAACTATTTTTTAAAATGATTTATTAAAGTCTTACAAACTGCTGGATCCTTATACTCACTTTGGATTATTGGATTTCAAATAAAGGCACTCCTGTTTAAATTACTGATTTTCTGAGAACTATCCAAATTGATGTGCACTCTTAAGTCCTAACGATGTCCTAAATCACTGTATTCCTGAAAATTACTTTTTGAATCACTCAGTCTTAATTAAATTTTCTGCCTTCATTAAGTCTTCCAACTTAGATTCCTACGATCTATTGTTTTACTAAAATTCCTGCTCCCATCTTTAGGCTTTAATTGTGTTTGAGACGTGCTACTTACATGTTTATTTATGGAGGGATCTGTGAGCCTTTACTTGCCTTTATATGCTCCTTCATATGTGTTGTCCTACTTGTTTTGGTATGTCGCTTAGTATTTTATCCTTTACACCTAAGGGTTCAGCCTAGTCCCGGCCTTGTAGGAATAGTAGTCCTAACTACCCTCTAGGACGTATAGGATGGGACGGGTAATAGCACGCAATAAGCATTCGTGACCAACACATGCGCTTTAAATAACCTTTACAGGGTGGGAAGGGTAGAATACGGATATGATGACTGGTACGCTAATACCACGTGTAGCCGCCTCTTTGAGGAAGTGACATACCGGGTATTGCATTGATGTGATCCGTATTACTTTAAACCTAGGATAGTTTCTTTCAAATGTTTTCCCTATAATGTTTTCAAAATCTTTTGATAAAGACTTGTACTTGTTTGAAATCCCTTCTTATCAGAATTTTACTTGCTACTTGTTTATCGTCCAAATTCACAAAACCTCTTGGCTGGGACCCACAATTGTGGATCTTGAGGGGTGCCTAACACCTTCCCCTTGGGATAATTTCAAGCCCTTACCCGTTCTCTGGTAACGCAAACTAGTTTATGAGTTATTAACTCTAGGTGCCCTAACGCACCGTTAAAATCGTTAGGTGGCGACTCTTCCTTTTCCTTTAAGGAGTTTTCCATAATTTCCTAAACCCGATCTCTTCGTACCTAACCCGCGGGGGAAAAGGGGGCGCGACAACATGGCGACTCTGCTGGGGAACTTCCCTAGGCTTATACCATTACAATTGGATTTGTAAATTTGGACCTTTAATTTGCATTTAAATGCTTATGCTTTTCCCTATTCCCAGTTATATGTCGTTAATTGTTTATTTTACAAGTATTTATTTCACCTGAACGTAATTGAAATATCTTCATGTCTTCTTTGTAACCGCTTTACATTATAACTGTTGTATTCCCTTTCTTTATTGTTTTTCTCAACGTGAAAATACATGCTTATCTGTTTTAATGCTTATTACTACATATCATGCTCCGCATTCATATTCCACTCGTGCCAAACGAATCCTATAGCAACGCTTACAATGAGTGGTTGCGCTATTCCAATATTATCACCCCCAAAATTCGGAAAGGCATATTTGCGGTAAAACTAGTCGATCAGTGGTGCAGTCGACAGTTCCGTGCCTTCCCCCTTGAGTTGTCCGCTCAAGGGTACCAGTATAAAACCCAATAGAAACCATACTCTATTGTATGTTGCATGCATCATGGTCAAACTTAGTCAGGCTAACGTGTTATCCGCACAATAGCCTTTAAGATAGCCTTGTCCAAAGTCCATTGGGTTTCCCTAGAACCCAAAAGGACGCTTTCACGTTTTGTGCATTTATTTGGAGAACTTAAATGCTCATTGCTAATTATTGGTGTTAAATAGTCAAGTCTGGTGGGGGTCAGGGCCTAACCTGTTTATTTTTCATAAATGAGGCACGAGGTCCCCAGATTCGGTATGGTCACCAACATCCACCAAAAACTTCTAAATAGGTGGGAAGACTTGCATTCAAGTGACAAAACAGAAGTCAGAAAACACTTAGGCAACTTGCCCTCTCTTTTGGACATTCAGCCTAATAACATAATGATAGAGGCTGCCACCTTATTTTTGGATTGTGATCGATCGGTTTTTCGATTTGGGAACAATGAGATGACACCACTGCTGGAGGAGATAGGGGGTTTAGCTGGTTTGCCTTGGGAGTCTCAAGGGTTATTGATGCCTGAAAACCGTACAGGCCGGGGTTTTCTCAAGATAATGGGACTCAAGAAGAATCCGGACTTAGTCTGCTTGAAAGACTCGTACATCCCTTTGACTACTTGTATGAGAGGTATGGTCGTAGTCAGTCTTACCGCACATATCAGGAAGAGTTCGCCCTCACCTCTCTAAAACACATTCACCGGCGGGTATTCATCTTCATATTTTGCTTTTTGGGATTGATGGTTTTCCCAACAAAGAAGGGGAGAATCCACACCAGATTGGCTATGGTTACCAAGACTCTGATGGAATGGATCGACGGACAAGATTTCAGCATTGTACCCATGATTGTTGCTGACATATACCGAGCTTTGGAGAACTGTCAACGAGGAGCGAAACATTTTGAGGGTTGAAACCTGCTACTTCAGCTTTGGCTCACCGAGCATTTGCAAATGGGTGATTACCGTCAAGACATACATAGGAGGATTTGGGATAATCATATCGCTTTCCATCATCCAAAGCGTATGAACTACATCCCCGACATGTTTGCACAGCCAGAGAATGACAGGGGATGAGTTGAGTTATTGGGAGATCTGACCGAGGATCAAATCCAATGGATGTTCGAGTGGTTCCCGACCAACGGATCCATCATTCGGACTAGAGACACCCCGTTCCTGATATTGATTGGTCTTAGAGGGACATACCCTTACGTCCCGATTCGCGTCATGAGGCAGGCGTGGAGGAAACAAGTCATTCCAAGGGTTGAGAAGATGAGTCATCTCAGGGCAGACTTCCAAGATGACGATAGCCCTCACAAATGTCAAGCTCAACAATTGTGGCACTGGAGGATCCGGTTGGAGAAGGATACTATCGAGCCTGACAGGTATCATGCTGGTTGCTCTCCTTACTATTTGGGATGGTTGGAAGATAACTGGGGAGGAAGTATTGAGCCAGGTTTCGCTCAAGGACATAGGATCATAGACAAGAAAGCCGAGGCAACAACTAGGTTCAACCAGCTGCGCAAAAGGCACCGTGACTGTGAAGAAGATCATTACAAAATCCACATAGCCAACAAAAAGCTGATCGAGGAATGGAAGGACATGGCCATCACTTCCACCCAGAGGCTAGCACACTTGGAACGAGGCATAGTTGACTTGGACGAAAATTTCCTTAGGAGGATCGAGAC
The DNA here is from genome assembly GCA_005239495.1 of Nicotiana undulata. Taxonomy (NCBI): domain Eukaryota; kingdom Viridiplantae; phylum Streptophyta; class Magnoliopsida; order Solanales; family Solanaceae; genus Nicotiana; species Nicotiana undulata. The sequence goes on from ML245411.1 coordinate 6,041, forward strand.
TTTTTAAAAGACCGAGGGAACTGAAGTAGGAATTCTAGCCAAAACCTACTTGCTGCTGGGACTCCGCGAGATGGGAATGTTGATCAAAGCAAGTAGAGGTACCGAGTCTGGGGAAGGTCCTTTGGAGACCAAATAGATAGGATTTTCCTTTACTTTGCTTTTGATGTAATAAGGCCATTGGCCATTAATGACATTTTACATTTTCGTATTTTTAGAGTCAAGTTGGATTTTTCTATTTTATCATCAATAAAATGAGGCATTTGGTATTTAAGTTCTCTAAATTAATTTGTCGCTAGGTCTACCTCGGGCATAAAGAGGTTCTCCAACTTAGGATGCGTTTTACATTTTTGCATTACGTGTTTAAATTACCGCAATATTCTTTATATCTTTACTAACTTCACTACCTTTTTGTTAGTTATTCCCCTTCCCCAAAGGTTAGTTCGTGCACTCTGGCATCAACAGCTTATTGCACCAGATCAAAGGGCCCTCCTCCTACTCCTCATCTCAGTCCTCCCAAAGGAAAAAAGCAAAGGTAAAACTAAGATGGCAGATGCAAGCGGTACTAAAAAGACAACAGGGATGAACAGGTTGAGATCATTGATGGTCAGGGTATTCAGGTTCTGCACGAGGGTATGTCTCCACTAGAGAAGAAGCTGCTGAAGTTCCAAGAGGAACTTGACCAAGTCAAGAATTTGGCCTACTTATCATTCTCCCTCAACGTTCCAGACGTTCACTTCCCAAATACTCTGAACCCCACTTTACCCCAAAACGTCCCGAAACAACCCAATCACCCCAAAGATCCCGTTCCACCGGCACCACGCAACACATGTCACTACAACACTCCGCCTCTCCAAGATCAGACGAGAGATCACCTCCAGACTTATGACAACCCCATTTATGTGGAAATCGTAGCTCATTCCACACCGCATACCTATGAGTCCGACGAGAAGGACAAGCTCATCAAGAATCTGGCCGATGAACTCAAGAAATTGACCAACCGAGTTCAGGGCGTCGAATGAGTTAAAGGGGTTGATGGATTGAATTATAAGGATCATTGCATACAACCCGATGTTGAACTGCTCGAGGGGTACAAACCTCCTAAGTTCGAGATGTTTGATGGTACTGGTGACCCAAGAGTCCATCTGAGGACTTACTGCGACAAATTGGCTGGCGTGGGAAAAGATGAAAGGATCCGCATGAAACTCTTCATGAGGAGTTTGCAAGGTGCTGCACTATCCTGGTACATCAATCAGGATCCAATGAAATGGATCAATTGGGTTATATGGCTACTGACTTCATGGATAGATTCAGATTCAATACGGAGAATGCACCGGATATGTTCTACATCCAGAACTTGAAGAAGAAAACAACTGAGACTTTTCGCGAGTATGCTACTCGTTGGAGGTCAGAGGCTGTTAAGGTCAAGCCAGCTTTGGAAGAGGAACAAATGAAGAAATTCTTCGTGCGCGCTCAGGATCCTCAGTACTATGAGCGGCTGATGATGGTCGAAGGGCACAAGTTTTCTGATATCATCAAGTTGGGAGAGCGAATCGAGGAAAGCATCAAAAACGGTATGGTTACTAACTTTGAAGCCCTACAGGCTACCAACAAAGCTCTGCAACCCGGTGGTGTGTCCAAGAAAAGGGATGTAGGAGCCGTGATGGTGGCACAGCAAGCTAAGTCCCCTCCCAAATATCAAGTATACCTCGCATTTCCTTCACTTACCAACCAGCTACAAGTTACCAAGCACCTTCACCTCAATACCAGACACCCACACCCGCCTACCAAACTCCACCATCCACATTTCAGCCTACCTCGCCCAGATACTCACAACCAGCTCTCGTCTGTAACGCCTACAACTCCCAACCTTCTCACTATCGATCACCCCCTAATCGCCAAAACTTCCCGAGACCTCGCCCAAAATTCGACCGTCGTCCACCAAAACAGTATACTTCCATAGCTGAACCCATTGACCAATTATATGAAAAGCTTAAAGCCACCGGTTATGTCACACCCATCTCCGTTGTCATCCCTGAGAACCCATCTTAGTGGGTCAACCCAAACAAAACCTATGCTTACCACTCCGGCATGAAGGGACACACCATCGAGGAATGTCGTTCCCTGAAAGATAAGATACAAACCCTCATACATAACAAGATCATTGTAGCCAAGGACCCTGCTCCTAATGTTCGCAATAATCCGCTGCCTGACCACAAAGACGGTGTCCACATGATTGAGGTTGAAGATGACTGGGATCCTGAGGGATCAATTGGGTTAATTGCTGAGGGTTATCCGAAGAAGCCTGCGATTACTCTTAATCCGATCTTGGTCCAGATGCAGCCATCTGAGGAAGTTGAGGTAAACATGTCCATTCCACTTGAGTTTGAGTCAAGGCCACCCGCCGAGGGAAAGGCCCCAGGACCGATCGAAGTCGAGTTTGTGCGACCGCTCAAAGTTGCAATCTGGCAATCTATAACATATACTCTGGCAGGAAAAAGAATGACCCCGCCTATTCCAGTGGCAATGTCAACAACGACACCCTTTTACTCAGACGCCATTCAGTGGGACTATACCGCTAAAGCAAGGAGGAAGGGTAAAGGCAAGTCTGAGGAAGCCATCACTGCACAGGGTATGACAAGAACTGGCAGAGTTTATACCCCTGAGCATTTGGCCGAATCTAGCAAGAATGCCAACAACCGTCCCCCCATCATTGAAACAGGTTCAGGCGATCAGTGGAGAAAGATACAAGCCAAGGAATACTCAGTCCTCGACCAGTTGAACAAAATGCCAGCTCAGATATCGATCCTCTCCCTGTTACAAAACTCTGAAACTCATAGGAGTGCTTTAATAAGGGTGCTGAGTGAAGCATACGTGCCAGACAATATCACCAGTGGGGAAATTTCTAACATGGTGGGCCAGATACTGGAAATTCACAAGATCACTTTCCACGAAGATGAGCTACCGCCCGAGGGGTTAGGGCATAATAGAGCACTACACATCACCGTACAATGTGAGGATCATTTCATCACAAGGATCCTAATTGATGGGGGTTCTAGTCTCAACATATGTCCGCTGGTCACACTCAAGAGATTGGGCAAGAGTCTACATGAGATAAAGGAAGGAGAGATCAACGTAAAGGCATTCGACGGTTCGCAAAGGTCTACCATGGGAGAAATTACCTTATGCTTACAGATGGGACCAACTTGGTTCGACGTAGATTTCCCAGTGATAGATATGCCTGCATCCTACAACTTACTATTGGGACGACCTTGGATCCACGCTGCTTGGGCCGTGGCATCAACCCTACATCAAGCTGTGAAGTTTGAATGGAATCATCAAGAGGTAATCATTCATGGTGACGGTAGCAACCATATCTACAGTCGCCAGACCTTTTCGGTCATCGATGGAAGGAGGAAGTTCGGCGGAGAAATCTATCACAACATAAATCGTGTTAACGCCATTGACAAAGACAAGTTGTGGGGCAGTAAGACCAAAAGCATATTGAATTGGCAAGGGTACAAGCCGGGTAAAGAGCTCGGTAAGCATCTTCAAGGAATAACAAAGCCAATAACACTTAAGAAGCACGGTACTACTTTTGGTCTAGGGTATGAGTACACCTGGAAGGAGTTCAAGGACTAGTCGCCACCATGGCGCGGCCCCTACTACCCATTGGAGAAGCCAATACCTCGCATAGAGCAGACTTTCCAGCCAGCTAACATCATATATGGTACAGACGAAGAAGAGGCACTAGCGGCGATAAGGAATCTATTTCTGGATGATGAGGATATGGATTGTTGTGTCATTTTTGAAGAGGAGGGGGAGGAAGGCCCTTCCATACAAGTCGTGAGCAAGGGATCACATCTTAACAATTGGTCCGTCAGGACAACCAAATCCCGTCGAGCCTCGGGGTAGCAAGGCTAATAAAACAAGCATTATTTACAGTTTATTTATTTAAAGAATTTTCTTCCTTTTCGCATTTTTAATTTCTGCAAGAAAGAGCTCCTATGTTCAAACAATTACTCAATTTATCAAAGCATTTCCAATTTCCTTATAAATCTTATATTTACTTGTTACTGTTTTCCTCCCCATTACTTTATTTTACACATCATTACTATTACTTATCTTGATGAACCGACGACTGTGACCTGCAACGAGGCAACGCAACAAATGGATTCTGAGTCAGACGAGGATAATATACCTAAGAATATTATTAAAGAAGTCAAGAACTTTGAGAATAGACCTAAGTCTAACTTGGACGAGACTGAGGTCGTCAACTTGGGAAACGCAAAGAACGTCAAAGAAACACGCATCAGCATTCATCTGTCACCGTCAGAAAAGGAGGAATATACGGAATTTTTAAGGGAGTATGAGGACATATTCGCCTGGTCATATGACGACATGACTGGCCTCAGCACATCTATTGTAGCCCACAAGCTGCCGACCAATCCAACATGCCCATCAGTGAAGCAAAAGCTTAGGAAGTTCAAACCATACATGAGCTTGAAAATCAAAGAAGAGGTCACCAAGCAGATCAACGTCGGGGTTCTCCGAGTGGTCGAATATCCTACATGGTTAGCCAACATTGTTCCTGTACCAAATAAAGATGGGAAGGTCAGAGTCTGCGTCGACTACTGGGATCTCAAGCGGGCCAGTTCGAAAGACGACTTCCCCCTGCCGAACATACACATCTTAATTGACAACTGCGCCAAGCATGAGCTGCAGTCCTTTGTAGATTGTTTTTCTGGTTACCATCAGATTTGGATGGACGAGGAAGATGGTGAGAAAACGGCATTCATTACGTCGTGGGGAGTGTATTACTATAAGATGATGACATTCGGTCTGAAGAATGCAGGGTCCACTTACATGAAAGCCATGACTACTATATTCCATGACATGATTCACAAAGAAATTGAGGTGTATGTAGACGACGTCATCATCAAATCAAAGAAAGTTGCTGATCACATGGAAGATTTGAGAAAGTTCTTCAACAGGTTAAGGAAATACAATCTAAAATTGAACCCCGCGAAGTGTGCGTTCGGGGTTCCTGCCGGAAAATTACTTGGTTTGATTGTAAGCCGCCGAGGAATAGAACTGGATCCATCAAAGGTCAAAGCCATCCAAGAATTGCCGCCATCAAAGAACAAAAAGGATGTTATGAGCTTCCTGGGATGACTCAATTATATCAGCTGGTTCATAGCCTAGTCTACCGTCATTTGTGAACCAATTTTCAAAATGCTAAGAAAGGATGCTGCCACCAAATGGACTGAGGATTGTCAAAAAGCCTTCGACAGAATCAAAGAGTACCTCTCAACACCACCAGTCTTGGTACCCCCAGAGCCGGGTAAACCCCTATTACTCTACCTGGCCGTATTAGATGGAGCTTTCGGTTGCGTTCTCGGGCAACACGACGAACCAGGGAGGAAAGAGCAAGCAATTTACTACCTCAGCAAGAAGTTTACTCCGTATGAGGCCCGGTACTCCCTATTAGAACGCACCTGTTGTGCTTTGACTTGGGTCGCACAGAAGTTGAGGCATTCTTTCTGTGCCTACACAACGTATCTCATATCAAGGATGGATCCGCTCAAGTACATCTTTCAGAAACCCATGCCCACTGGCAAGCTAGCCAAATGGCAGATCCTGTTAAGTCAGTTCGACATCATTTACGTAACTCAGAAGGCAGTCAAGGGACAAGCATTAGCCGACCATCTTGCTGAGAATCCTGTGGATGGAGAATACGAACCTTTGAAAACATATTTCCCCGATGAGGAAGTATCATTCGTAGGAGAGGAAATTGCAGAATCCTACAACGGTTGGAGGATTTTCTTTGATGGGGCCGCAAACTTCAAAGGCGTAGGTATTGGAGCAGTCTTAATTTCAGAAACTGGTCAGCACTACCCGGTATCTACCAAACTCAGGTTCCCCTGCACCAATAACATGGCTGAATATGAGGCCTGCATCCTTGGGCTTAACTTGACCATCGAAATGAATGTTCAGGAATTATTAGTGATTGGCGATTCAGACTTATTAATACACCAAGTCAAAGGAGAATGGACGACCAAGAATTCCAAGATACTGCCATACCTACATCGTGTGCAGGAATTGAGAAGGAGGTTGACAAAGATTCAATTTCGGCACGTTCCCAGAATCCAAAATGAGTTCGCCGACGCACTGGCCACCTTGTCATCTATGATCCAGCATCCAGATAAGAACTTCATTGATCCTATCTCGGTGGGGATTCATAATCAACCGGCCTACTGTGCCCGCGTTGAGGAGGAAGCAGATGGAAAGCCTTGGTTTCATGACATTAAGGAGTACTTGGCAGAGGGAGAGTACTCAGAACTTGCAAACGCTACTCAGAAGCGCACTCTTCGAAGTCTATCAAACAACTTCTTTCAAAACGGAGGAATCCTATATAGGAGGACTCCCGATCTAGGTTTACTAAGATGTGTCGAGGCAAAAGAAGCGACAAGGCTGTTGGAGGAAATACATGTTAGTACATGCGGTCCTCATATAAACGAGTTTGTTCTAGCAAAGAAGATACTTTGGGCTGGTTATTTCTGGATGACCATGGAAACAGACTGCATCCAGTATGTCTACAAATGCCATCAATGTCAAACACATGGGGATATGATAAAGGTACCTCCCAGCGAGCTTAATGCAACAAGCTCACCCTGGCCGTTCGCCGCTTGGGGCATGGATGTTATTGGACCAATCGAGCATGTCTCCTCCAACGGACACAGGTTCATTCTGGTTGCCATTGACTATTTCAACAAATGGGTCGAAGCAGCATCTTACAAAGCATTTACTAAGAAAGTGGTAGCTGACTTTGTCCGCGACCGCATTGTTTGTCGGTTTGGAGTTCTAGAGTCAATTATCACCGATAATGGTTCCAACCTTAATAGTGATTTTATGAGAGTAATGTGTGAAACCTTCAAGATCAAGCACAAGAATTCTACAGCATACAGACCTCAAATGAATGGAGCCGATGAGGCTGCCAATAAGAACATCAAGAAGATACTAAGAAAGATGATAGAGAAGCACACGCAGTGGCATGTGAAGCTGTCATTCGCTCTATTAGGGTATCGCACCACGGTTCGCACATCAACCGGGGCAACTCCTTACATGTTGGTATACGGTACAGAAGCCGTCATTCCTGCTAAAGTTGAAATTCCATCATTGAGAATTATACAAGAAGCCAAGCTCAGCAACGCCGAATGGGTGAGAAGCCGCTATGAGCAATTGGCCCTCATAGACGGAAAGAGAATGAACGCAGTTTGTCACGGACAACTATATCATAACAGAATGACCCGAGCATTCGACAAGAAAGTCAAACCAAGACGATTCACACAAGGGCAGCTGGTGTTAAAGAAAATATTTCCTCATCAAGACGAAGCAAAAGGGAAATTCTCTCCCAATTGGCAAGGCCCGTACATGGTTCATTGAGTGCTAACAGGAGGAGCACTCATATTGGAAGAAATGGATGGAGAAATTTGGCCTAAACCAATCAATTCAGACGTAGTCAAGCTCTACTATGTGTAACTATTTATGCTTTTCTCAAATAATGTATTGAACTACGCCTGACCTGATTCCCGTTTAAGAGGGGATACGTAGGCAGCGCTATGGGTTCGGTCATATTTTAATAAAATTCTCATTTTCCCCATGAACGGAAACTAGGGCAGAATTTTGAGGAGGGACCTCAAAAATCCGAAGCAAGTTCAGCCAAGCGCCACACAAGCAACGCCCAGAAGACGTCACCCACCAAACTAGGGCAGAATTTTGAGGACCCTCAAAATTCCGTAGCAAGGAAGGTTGCAATGCCTTGAACCGCGTCACGATTGTCGGTTCATCCAAAGAAATTTGTTTTAAATTATATGTTATATTTTTATAAACGCACATTTACTTCTCAAAATAGCTTGTTTAGCAAGGCTACCCCCGTGGTACAACAAAGTCATCATCATAGAGCAGACAAGCCGATCCGAGCCAGCAGGGATACGAACTAACCCTCCCTCTTACGAAACTCACGATTTTTCTTTGGATGCAGTCACAAACACGGCAAAAGCCCAAGACATCTCATTATCCCCACCAGACGCATGTTTCTCAATGATACGCTCGAACTCATCGCACATGCCAACACATACTACTATCATCATTACAAACGATACTTCATTCACAACAATTTTATCACCACACTTTATCACCAGCTAAGAACTCTTACTGTCATCTTATGTTTTTCGCATTGCATAAGGCTACCATTTTGCCTTCCGAGACTAAGCTCTGTCTCCATCTGCATGAGGTTAAGCTCTACCTCTTTTGCATAAGGCTACCTTTCTGACTCCCGAGACTAAGCACTGTCTCCCTGCATTTCTCGCTTTGCATAAGGCTACCATTCTGCCTTCCGAGACTAAGCGATGTCTCCATCTACATGAGGTTAAGCTCTACCCCCGTTTGCATAAGGCTGCCTTTCTGCCTTCCGAGACTAAGCTTTGTCTCCATCTGCATGAGGTTAAGCTCTACCTTCGTTTGCATAAGGCTACCATTCTGCCTTCCAAGACCAAGCATCGTCCCCCTCTGCATTTTACTTCTTGCATAAGTCTATCATTCTACCTTTCGAGGTTCTACGCTACCTCCCATGCATTTTACATTGCATAAGGCTATCATCCTGCCTTCCGAGGTTCCACGCTACCTCTATTCGCATTTTACTTCATTGCATAAAGCTCTTATCTACCTCTTTAAAACGACCACCTTTCGTGACGTTACTTATTTATGCTTTCTTTCGGGCTAAGACCTGCCCCCTGTTCCTTTCGCAAATTGAAAGACTAAGCTCTGTCTTGTCAGCATCATATTACTGCATTCTTCATGGGCTGAAAAATTGCCAATTTGTCCAAAGGCGTCATCGTTCAGAGGCACCATCTTCATGGACCGAGAACATCATTTCATGGCGTGAGGATCCCTTTATTCAATTTTCACATCATTATTCAAAGGCATCATGGTCCGAAGGCATCATCCTCATGGCCCGAGAACATCATTTCATAGCCTGCGAATTCCGCGCCAAGCGATTCATGGCCCAGGACATCATCCTAAATGTCCGAAGACAGCATTCATAGTCCGACGGGAACTTGCATCACGTTTATATTATGCACAATATACGCTTGTTATTCATCTGCAGGTAACCTGGCCGAAACAGCCAACCAGGCAGGAGCGGACCGCTCCAGTTCTTCGACACAACCCTGTAAGAACTTCCTACTTTTACCTTATCTCGCACCTTGCGTCCGTTCTTGCGAAACGTCATCGGCATACCTCGCCGATGATTCCGGAACTATATACGGCCTGATTCCTGTAAAACCAGGGATATGTAGGCATCTTAGAAGCTAGGGTGCAGCCGAATTCTGTCCCACAGTTTCATCTCGGTCAAAATTGGCCACCATATCTTTACCCGACAACTCTTTCATCCTTCCCGGGTAAAGAGGGGCAGCTATTGATACCCAATTTTTCCTCAAATTAACTTTCAAACTTGTATATAAGCTTTCAAAATCACTCTTTGCCCTAATGAAAATTTTTCCTAATTTTTACATATTTTTATCTAAAGTATTTCCCTATTTATTCAATATTTCGTATTTTTATAATTCATAAATTACGCTCTAAATAATTTCAAACTATTATCCAAGTTCAGTATGTCATTTATAATCACTTTGTATTTATTAAAATCCAATTATTTCATAAAGTGGCTAATTGAGTCTTATTTAATTGCAATTACAATTATTTTGCAATTACGGCCTAATTAGACATTTTATACCTTTTAAAATTCGAATTTATGTTTCTTACATTTTTAATATTGTCTAATTATTGTAATTTTTCTTATTTGAACTTAATATCATTATTAACTATTTTAATCAATTAATTATCTTATTTTATTGGGTATTTAACAATTAGCTACCTCTATTTAAATCCTAGCCACATTTTTAACCCAATCTTTAAACCCAACTCAACCCAGACCCCAATTAAATACCCGGCCAAACCCCAGCTGATCTGAGCCGTTGATCAAATGAGATCAACGGCCCAGATCTCTTATTACCTTAATTAACCCCTAACGTAACCCCCCCCCCCC